>BQNB010037714.1:0-49257 GCA_026074375.1 Tanacetum coccineum | reverse complement strand
TTTTATAGTCAATATCGTTTGAGTTATTCCGATAAAGGTCAAATATTTGTCGAATTTGTAATTCAAAATCAATTGTTCTCCTACTCTCTTGAAAATTTTGCTCAAATTCTTGACGTTCCCTGTGAATGAGCATGCGTCTTTACCGATAGGTGGAGACTCGATGAGTTGGTATATGGTATCCCTTCGGATGGTCCATATCAAACCAACCCTCCTTCCATCAAGGACATCATTTCGTCTATTCGAATTAATCGAGAAGGTCAAGTCCGTCGCATCCGTCATGAGGAAGAGATTGATGTTCTTGATTATCAAATTCTCACTCGTGAAATCATACCAACTTTGAAACCTTTAGAGGAAATCATCTAGGAAAACATCTTTTGTCTGGGGGGTAATCGGGATCATGTTCCCGCGTGTCTTTGTTTTATGCTCTTTAGTGCCATACACTCCGAAAAATTCAATCTTGCCTACTTCATGGCAAAACAAATGGAGTGGGTCACTAAGAAAGCTAGATTAATTCTACCCTATGGTATGCTATTAACTCGCTTCTTTAAATTCATCATGAATGAATATCCCGAGTTGCACAACGAGTCTTATGTCTTGTACGATAGTGTCATGAATCCTCTTGCCGCTCAACTAGAGCGAAAACCAAGAAGGGATCATGGCACAAGAAGAGGTCGTCATTCTACTTCTTCATCTTCCGCCTTCGATCAACCATCCTTATCTCATCTCAACGATGATGATGACGATGGGAATGATGAAAGGACCTCATGTGCAAGCACTCCTTCCCCCACAATCAAGTTACTCAAGTCTTTCAAAACCCACCTAACATTGACCCTGATCTTAAACCATTTTACACCCGCCAAACCGAAATCATCAACCGTTAAGTACAACTACGAGATGAGCATCGTGGCGGAGTAAGGTCAATCGGAAAAAGTCTTAGAAGGTTGTGGAGGAACATGAAGAAGTGAGTAATGAGAAAAATTGCTTTAAACATTATTATCTATACTATTTAATAATCTACTATGCTTAGATATTTGATCTTATGCCATCTGCTAGAAACTTAGTACGGGCAACATCACTTACCTTGGATGATTATTCAATTTTATCATCCTAAACCTATGCTTGCATGCACTCTAATACACCTTGGTTATGTTTAATATATTATGCATGCTTATGAACTTATCAACATGTATGCCTTATTGAATTGAATTTAGAATGCTTAGTCCTACATGTTTGATTGTTATGGCTTAGATGATTCATGATGAAATAGAATTAACTGCAAAAATAGGAAAATGTTTTCGTATAGGTTTTATAGAAAAACTGGAAAAATTCCCTCACTCCAGAAAATGGCCCCCTTAAATACTAAACGGCCCCCTAATATATCTAGGACCACTGGGTATTTATGGGACCGCCGTCAGAGGTCACGGATTTCTTCACTGTGACCTCCTAATTTTCTGTGTAGTTGACCACTATCCTATCTAGGCCTAGCAGATTTTTGCTTTTTGATAAACATTTGTTGGAATCTAAAACTTCAAACCCCATGCCTTACCTCTTGAATCTACTTCTTCCACCTTAAAAATCATGGATCTCTTCATTATTCTCTCATCTTCATCTTCCTCAAACCAAAATCTACCAGGAATTCCACAAATGCTTCTTCTTCAACCCTTCCAAGAAATCAAATATACCCATCAATCCCTATAGACAACTATTTGTCAACATCTCTAGTGATGAAGAAATCACCACTACACCTTCTCCTACCACCACTTCTTCATCTCCAACTCCTCCAAATGCACCATCCAAAACTCCATCCACAAATCAAACCTCCTCAAGCCAAGATAATACATCTTCTTCTTTTCAATCAAAACTTTAAATTTCACCTCCATCCTCAAATGAACCAACCTCTCCTCAACCTTTGAACCCTTTGCTTAAGAACTTATTGGATGTCCCTCCTAGACCTTTAAACCCTCAACCACTTCAAAGCCTTCCTTCTTTGGATATCACTCTATCATTATCACCAATCACACCTCTTGAAAATCTCTCAAGTCTACCTTCACCATCACCACCACCACCTCAACCTCCTATCATGGGGCATCCACTCTACTACAACTATCATGACTATCATGGATCAACTTGTATTTGTTGTTTCCATAACCGTAACCTCTACTTAAACCTTCGAGATGAAATGAACATTATGTTTGCTCATCTCGAGTATCTTCTAACCACCGCCTTCACAACCTATTTTTCACCTCCACCATAGACCTTTTTCAAATGGCTTAATAATGGAAAATCCAAAGACATTTTTGTTTAAAAAGTCATTCTCTATGCATCATGAATCATTTAAGACTTATGAAGTATTATGTCTCTTTATCTTGTATTAGCTCTAGTTTTATTTTGCATGAATGTATTAGTTGGTTGTGCTAATGTATGAGTTTCTTGTTGGTGGAATGAAACTCTTCTTTTGTTAATTTACATACAATGTGTTAACTTGAAAGATATTTGTCATGCTATGTTGGTTTGCACTTGTATTTCTAACCTTGTTATGTAGCAAACAAACTATCGTAAGATCGATCCCTTAATGCCACGAACGAGGGGGGCATACATCAAGGGGGAGTCTTTAATCGTCAATTTCTTTCTCTCTACTACAACTCGACGATCAACCTTTTTGGATTCGACAAAAAGGGGGAGAAATAGAATTTAACTCATTAATAATTTATAAACTTCCAATTTTATACTAAATGAGTTTATGTTTTGTCATCATCAAAAAGGGGGAGATTGTTAATACAAATAATGTCTAAAAACGTTATTTATATTTTTCGACCTCTCGATGTTTTGATAATAACAAAATGATGGAAAACGTGGACGAAAAATTAAAGCGTTATAATTATAATCGTAAAATTCAATTTCTCAAGATTAATCACTTAAGGTATGGATAAACAAATCATTAAACATGATTAGTGATCAAGAAAATATTTTTTGTCCTAAACCTTACATTTTTAAAAAATATTATACACAAAATAATGATAAAGAAATGTTTTAGTAAATTAATAATTTGAAAACAGATTTTTTCCCCCCAAACGAAATGTTCTATAATAGATAACCCTTCCCCACAAAAGACAAAAAAAGGGAGCGTTAGTCTCACGCGGCCCTCTTATAGGCCTGGCGACCCCTTATATATTTGGGACCGCCGGGGACCGCCAGGGCCTATAAGGGGGCCGTCGTAGACTACGCTCCCTTTTTTGTCTTTTTATGAGGAAGGTGTTATCTATTTTAGAACATTTCGTTTTGGGGGGAAAATCTGATTTCAAATTAATTAATTTAATAAAACATTTCTTTTATAATTATTTTGTGTTTATATTTTTGTAAAAATGTAAGGTTTAGGACAAAAAATATTTTCTTGATCACTAATCATGTTTAATGATTTGTTTATCCATACCTTAAGTGATTAATCTTAGAAATTGAATTTTACGATTAGTAATTTATAAACGCTTTAATTTTATTCGTAAAGTTTCACATTTTGTTATTTCAAAACATCCAAGTGGTCGAAAATAGTAAATAAACGTTTTTTACTTTATTTGTATTTAACAATCTCCTCCTTTTGATGATGATCAAAAAATAAACTTATTTAGTAAAAATGGAATATAGTTTATAAAATTATTAATGAGTTAAATTCTTTTTTCCCCATTTTTTGTTCAAATCCAAAAAAGGTTGATCGTCGAGTTGTAGTAGAGAGAAATAAATTGACGATTAAAGACTCCCCCTTGATGTATGCTCTCCCTCGTTCGGGGCATTAAGGGATCGATCTTACGATAGTTTGTTTGCTACATAACAAGGTTAGAAATACAAGTGCAAAATCAACATAGCATGACAATTATATTTCAAGTTAACAATTGTATGAAATTATCAAAAAGTAGAGTTTTCATTCCACCAACAAGAAACCCTACATTAGCCTAAAACAATTAATAGATTCATGCAAAATAAAACTAGAGCTCTACAAGATAAAGAGACCTAATACTTCATAAGTCTTAAATGATTCATGATGCATAGAGAATGACTTTTTAAACAAAAAATGTCTTTAGATTTTCCATTATTAAGCCATTTGAAAAAGGTCTATGGTGGAGGTTAAAAATAGGTTGTAAAGGCGGTGGTTAGAAGATACTCGAGATGAGCAAACATAATGTTCATTTCATCTAGAAGGTTTAAGTAGAGATTACGGTTAGGGAATAACACAAATACAACGTTGATCCATGATAGTCAAGATAGTTGTAGTAGAGTGGTCTGCCATGATAGGAGGTTTTATTGAGGTGGTGGTGGTGATGGTGAGGTGGACTAAGAGATTTTCAAGAGGTGTGATTGGTTGATATGATAGAGTGGTATCAAATAAGGAAGGCTTGAAGTGGTTGAGGGTTTAAAGGTCTAGGAGGGACAATCCAATAGGTTCTCAAGCAAATGGTTCAAAGGTTGAGGAGAGGTTGGTTTATTTGAGGATGGAGGTAAAATTTAAAGTTTTGATTGAAAAGAAGAAGATGTATTATCTTGGCTTGAGGAGGTTTGATTTGTGGATGGAGTTTTGGATGGTGCATTTGGAGGAGTTGGAGATGAAGAAGTGGTGGTAGGAGAAGGTGTAGTGGTGATTTCTTCATCACTAGAGATGTTGACAAATAGTTGTCTAGGAGGGATTATGGTTAGTTTGATTTTCTTGGAAGGGTTTGAAGAAGAAGCATTTGTGGAATTCATGGTAGATTTTGGTTGAGGAAGATGAAGATGAGAGGAATAAGAAGAGTTCATGATTTAAGGTGGAAGAAGTAGATTCAAGAGGTAAGGCATGGGGTTTGAAGTTTTAGATTCCAAAAAATGTTTATCAAAAAGCAGAAATCAGCTAGGCCTAGATGGGATAGTGGTCAACTGCCAGTAATTAGGATTGTGTCACAGTGAAGAAGAATCCGTGACCTTTAACGGCTGGTCCCATAAATACCTGGCGTGGTCACCAAATATATTGGGGGGCCGCCTAGTATTTAAGGGGGCCGTTTTCTAGAGTGAGGGAATTTTTCTAGTTTTTCTGTAAAACCTATACGAAAACATTTTCCTATTTTTGCAGTCAATTATATTTATCATGAATCATCTAAGCCATATACACAACATAAACATGTCGGATAAGCATTCTAAATTCAATTCAAGAAAGCATACAAATTGACAAGTTCATAAGCATGCATAATACATTAAAACATAACCAAAGTGTATTAGGGTGAGCAAGCATAGGTTTAGGATGATAAAATCAAATAATCATCCAAGGCAAGTGATGTTGCCGTACTAAGTTTCTAGCACTGGCCATAGATCAAATATCTAAGCATAGTAGATTATTAAATAGTATATATAATAATGTCTTAAAGCAATTTTCCTCATTGCTTACTTCTTCATGTTCCTCCACAACCTTCTAAGACTTTTTCTGATTGACCTTACTCTGCCACGATGCTCATCTCGTAGTTGTACTTGACGGTTGATGATTCGGTTTGGGCGGGGTGTTAAAGGTTCAAGATGAGAGTCAATGTTAGTAGGGTTTGAAAAGACTTGAGGAACTTGATTGGTTGGGAATTGACATAACGAATGGGGGAAGGAGTGCTTACTGTGATGGCCTTTGTCATTCCCAAATTCGTTTATCATTGTTGATGGAGATGAGGATGGTTGATCGAAGCGAAAGACGAAGAAAGTGGAATGACGACCTCTTCAGTGCCTCCGATCCTTGGTTTTTGCTCTAATAGAGCGGGCAAAGAGGATTCATGACACGATCGTACAAGACATAAGACTCGTTGTACAACTCGGGATATTCATTCATGGATTGAATTGTAAACAAGGAGTTAATCGCATACCATAGGGTAGAATTAATTAGCTTGCTTAGTGAACCACTCTTCGTTTTGCCATGAAATAGGCAAGAGTTTAATCTTTGGTGTGATACGACACTAGAATGAGCATAAAACAAAGACACGCTGGAACATGATCCCGATTACCCCCTAGACAAAAGACGTTTTTCTATGGATGATTTCACGAGTGAGAATTTGATAATCATGACATCAATCTCCTCCTCATGACGGATGCGACGGACTTGACCTTCTCGATCAATTCGAATAGACGAAATGATGTCCTCGATGGAAGGAGATTGGTTTGATATGGACCATCGAACGTATACATATTCCAACTCATCTAATCCACCTATCGGTAAGACACATGCTCCTTACAGGGAACGTCAAGAATTTGAGCAAAATTTTCAAGAGAGTAGGAGAACAGTGATTTTGATTACATTGACAACATTTGAGCCATATCGGAATAACTCAAAGATATTGACTATAACTCTCTACTCTCTCTCACTAAAATGGCTTTCATGTGGTTTGACTCACCAAGACCACCGGATCTTAGTTTACGTAGACCTTTAAATTCTAATAGAAATTAATAGCAAATAGAAAAGTGTTACATTGTGTTCTTCTTAGTACTTGTGTTAAGATTCCATATTAACACATAGTATTCATAGTCATTGTCTCTCATATAGTTGATTTGGATTTATTCAAGTTAGCTATTGTCTTACAAAAGGCTAAACAGATCCAAGACTTTGGACCTACAATTACATTTTATTTCTTTTTCACATGTAATATGCTATGGGCAATGTTTCTAGTGTGCGCCTAAATATAATAAATGTAGAGTAACGATAAACTCGACCTAAATATAAAATCCTGAGAGTTAACCCAAACGCTCCTTAGTTTGATTTTGCTCAACCAAAGAAGTCGAAAAATACATATGAATTATGTATCTCAAAATTTGTTCATGAGATCATTATGCATGTATTCGAAAACGTTTTTAGGTTGTATTGACAATGCATAACAACAATTTTATGATGTTCCTAACGTGAGTGATTTGAAAATAAAATTGGAGTTTTGGTTCGAAATCAATTTTTCAACAATTTCACAAATGTATGCAAATCCTATATATACGGGAAGCATATCAGTTATACATTGTATCCTAGTACTCTTAATTGCACAATATCGAAAGAAAAATCAAAAATCCCCAATTTTAATTTTTGGTATTCATCATGAACCCTAGACTTAAATTGAAAGAAAATAAATGAAATGACTTACAATTGATGATCTTTGTGATATTAGGATTGATAATTAGTGTTGATTTGATCTTTAATTAAGGTTTTTATGGTTGTATTTGAGTTTTGGTGTGTTTTGGGTCGTGTTCGTCGCACCAGCAGGTAAGGGGGTGTTTGTTTTTGTGTTTTGAGAAAATTTTTGACTAAGTGTTCATATCTGGTTCATGCTGATGGCGGTCCCATATTTACCCGGCGGTCCCAAATATATTGGGGGACGCCTATATGGGGGCTACCCTCAGGCAACGATTTTTAATTTTGACAAAAATTTTGCGAAGAGGAGTGACGTTTTAATTTGCATTTCGCGAATTAAACATGCTTAAAGTACTTCGGATGAAGTATTTAAGTTAAGTGTAAACATCTTTTTTTATTTCCCAATATCGATAGAATGAGCACTGTGAACTATCTGCTTGAAAAAAGATAATTATAAAAACATCAGAGCAATATATCATAGTGTTGAACATATTTGAAGTAATGGGATCACATTAGTAGGAATATGGGCCAATCTTCAGCTTCTATCCTTTTCTTTTTTGCTGACATCTTGCATTCACGACCCCATTTGACTGCTGTTGTTTGAACACCACAATATTCATCCTTTTGGGCTTAATGCTCTCAATGGTGAATTGATCATTGGATATCCTCGCTTTTCTTATGAGAAGACAGAATGGAATAAAAGTAATGAAAATGGCTACCGGATAACCTCTTTTTACTTTATCAATAAGAAAGCCTTTGACCTGTTCGCCAAATCTTGTTCAGTTCCATCCAAGCTCGGTTTTGTATCTGATAGCTTAAATCTAATATTTTTTGTTAATACTGGAATGAACATTTTTATTTTTAATTTTGTTTGTTACGTTACGGCTGAAACTGCATATATTTACAGACAAATTATAAGGCTCATAAACATAATAACAAACACTACATTTACCATTAACCATCAAAATTTTGTCAATACGTTTAGAACACATAACTACAATATATAATATTTCGGCAAAGAAAGACAAATGATGTTCGAACGTGAAACATTACAAAAAGCAATGTTGTTCTCGAGCAACTTATCCGTGTTTAGAGCATCATCAGATTAGCCATGAAATGAATAATATTACAATTCATGGTTTACCAGTTGATACTCTAAACATGGATATGTTGATTGATAATAGCATAATAGGTATGTCGGGTCTCTTTTAAAAATAGATCGAACTAAAAAATTATAAGGAACTAAAAGCGTTGTCACTATGGAAGAGAATAAGGTTCTTTTTTGTTTTGTTTAACCCGGAGCACTGTTTTGTTCAATCGTTTTAAGAACTTACATCATTACTGTCATTTCTTGACTAAAACTTTGAAATTTATGTCATGATAGAATCAATATGACTACACCTAATATAACTTATACAAATTTCAAATAGAAGAAGGCAGGAAAAATTCACGAACCGAGGTTTTAAATCTAAGTGAAATCTGTGTCATTGTTGTAAACAGTTCTGCCATGGCGCCCCATCTGTGGAGCATCCAAACCGGGCCTTGGGTGGGTAGCATGACCGAAAAACTTTGATCGAGCGGTTCACCTTTTATTTGAAGTGTCGTGGCAGCTGAAAACTTGGATCCAAATTGATTCCCAGCAGCTACCCATATCTTAGTACTTGGATCGATACACTTCTTCCGACAACGAACGCAGTCATCACAAGCGCAATTTCATAAGTTTATGGTAACAACTTAGAGTTAGAATGAACATTTTATACCAATGTACATCTATTTAGGTATGATTTATTTGCTAGTAAATCTAAGTAGTTAGAAACCAACTGCCTTAGAGCAGTTGGCCACCTGGGCTCTTTCTGGAGCTTGGGGAGGGGGTTTGGTCTTGGGTTCAAGTCTCGCAAGAGACAAAAATCTAGATTTTCCTCCTTGTGCGAAGCCGTGAGTTCTAGGAGTTTCTCTTCGTGTGTCTCTCCTAGTGGTTCAGGTCCCGGGGTCTGCCCGTATGGATGGTATAACTCGGTGGTCGGATTTCAATTGTGGTGCCGTTCAAAAAAAATCTAAGTAGTTAGAAAAAACAACATTAAACCACCTCAATATAAGGATGGAAAACGGATACACAAAAAGTTCCCCAAGAAAAGTATACAAAAAACGATAATAAAAAGAGCATCACCTTGAGAGCCTAACAAACAACAAATATTATTGCTAGCATAACGGCCAACTAAACCAAAGCAAAAACAAAACAAAAAACACCATGCAATAAAAACCTTCCAACTCTGAGGCCATGATTTCCAAGACCCATATTTTCTAAACAGACCCGCATGCAATATTGAGCTGATAACTGCTGACATATAGGAAGTCTAACATGACTTTGGGCCAAGCCCAAACTATTAAGATACCAATTAAATAAGAAATAAGCATAACGGACCGGAACTAAGCCCAAGTACTACACTGGCACCGGTCTGGAGGTATTAAGATGGACGCGGACTATCCTTAGACCGCTTCCGCAAGGCTACTCAGCAGACTAACTAACATCCGCGGAAGTTAGTTCGCTGCAGCAATCACGATTATCACGGATCCTTGCCCGACAAGGGTCCCACTTTGGCCACTAACAGATTATGCGTGAAATATTGGGAAACCCTAGTACCACTCACCTATAAATAGGAGTCATCATACATTCCAAAAAGGTACACATTACTCTATCGCTCTAACACACATACCTCTGACAACATGCTCTCTTACTCTCATGCCGGAGTCTAATCGTGAGGTCCGTCCCAATGGTAAGACTAACGGTTTATCTTTATTTGTGCATGAAACCATCCCAATCACTTGATTTAGTACAAGATACAACCCACTTACAGCTTGCTGGCCCGACCCAACAAGTGATCCAGATTCAATTCAAACCTATAACACAAATTGTACGCAACTACATTCCCTAAAATACTCACCATGAGCACGCGTTTTGGTATTTCTCCTACTACAAACACGTCCGCCGTGCGGAACAAGATGGGAAGAGGAAAAGAGAAATCACAAGAAAACCCAAATGAGCCCGCATCCGATGCGGCTCTTAGGGAATTTTGTGATAAGAACTACAATCAGTTGCTGCCAATCCTCGTTGAAAAGATACACCAAGAAAAAGTACAAAAAGAGAAGCTGAAGACAGTCAAAGTTATTCTCAACTTTAAGGAGACCTCACAGTACTCTAAGTCGGGGGCACCAAGCAGAAGAAGAGACGTCAGGAAAAGACTCGGACCAAAAAATGCCCGCAGCATGTACAGAAGCCCTGAACCAAGGCTCGACCGATCCAGATCACCTAGAAGGAAAGATCCGGAAAGAGAGACGATGTTCAGAAGGTTGGAAAAGGGTGTATTCCATAGGTTAGGTGATAAAGAAAAGGGTATGTCCACATACTCCGGTAGTTTGAGGCATCAGTCACATCACGGCAGCCGCGGAGACACCGAAAGCTATTATCAGAGTTCCTGCTCGCGAGGAACGGAGACCGCTCCTAAGAGGCATCATGACAGAAAAGCATACTCACGTAAGGGAGGAAGGATGTCAGAAATCGAGGACAGTGCAGGAGGACATTAGAAATCTAAATCTAAAAAGCAAAGGTCAAGTATGGAGGATGAGGAAATATCCCAACCATGGGTATGCGAGGAGACTGATCCGTTCACGCCTCGCATCTGCTATTTCGATCTACCAAAGAGGATCCGTATGCCTAGTCATGTCAAAACGTATGACGGAAGTGAAGATCCGGAAGATCATCTTAAGATTTTTCAGGCAGCTGCCAAGGTAGAACGGTGGGCGATGCCAACGTGGTGTCACATGTTCAATTCCACACTCACCGGAAATGCAAGGGTTTGGTTTGATGATCTCCTTCCGGAGTCCATAGATAGTTATGACGACCTGAAAGAAGCATTCTTGGCAAATTACCTCCAGCAAAAGAAGTGCATCAAAGACCCCGTCGAAATCCATCACATAAAGCAGAGGGAAGGGGAGTCTACGGAAGATTTTGTACGGAGGTTCAAGATTGAGAGTAGGGATGTTAAAGGGGCACCAGAAGTCATGAGAATCTCAGGATTCATGCATGGAATCACGAACCCTGAGCTGATTAAGCGTTTGCACGACAAGATCCCAAAATCCGTAGATGAAATGTGGAAGATAACCACAGCCTTCCTTAGAGGAGAAGTGGCAGCTGGCAACCAGGAACGGAAGAAGACATTTCCGCCATGGAAGCAGCAAGATGCCGGACACAGACAAAATTTCAAGAAAGGAGGCTTTAAGAATCAACAAAGGCCGGAAAAAAGGCAAGACAGATTTGCCCTCCTCACGAAAACACCAAAAGAGATCCTGGCTCTAGACAAAGGAAAGTTCAAACCTCCTCCTCCAATGACAACACCGGTGGAAAAAAGGAATGCTAGCAAATTCTGTGAATTCCACGGAGAGGTAGGGCATACCACAGATGAGTGCATGCACCTGAAAAGGCAAATCGAGGAAATGCTTAAGGCAGGAAAGCTGTCGCATTTGATCAAAGAGTTGAAGCAAAACAATGGGAAAGACCAAGCAAAGGTGGCAAAGAAGGGAGAAGCCGCAGGAAAGGACAAGCCACTAGCAATCCTGATGGTACAGACGGGACGAAAGATAGCCAAACAAAGGATCACCCAAACATTCTCTCCGGAGACAATGATCTCGTTCCCACCCTTAGGGGAAGAAGATGGAACGGAAGGGCCCATGGTTATTGAAGCTGAGGTAGGAGGACACCTTGTCCACCGCATGTACGTGGACGGGGGCGCCTCTTCAGAAATTCTGTATGAACACTGTTTCAACCAACTCCGCCCGGAAATCAGAAACCAAATGGTTCCCGCAACCACATACTTGGTCGGGTTTAGTGGAGAAATAATATGGCCGCTGGGCAAGTATCGTTGCTCGTAAAAATAGGCGACGAAGAACACTCAACTTCCGCATGGATGAACTTCATGGTTGTAAGATCGCATTCTCCGTACAACGGAATAATAGGAAGGCCAGGTGTAAGGAGAATCAAAGCAATCCCGTCCACAGCCCACGGAATGTTGAAGTTCCCAGTGACAGGCGGAACGGTCACACTGCGGAGTAGCAGGATCATACCGCTGGAGTGCGCAATGATCTCAGGGCCCAGAACACAACAGCCTGTGGTTGACCAGGGCACAGAAGAAAAAATTCAAGTAGTAATTCATCCAGAATATCCTGAACAAACTATAGCAATAGGTTCTACCTTAACCGAAGAAGGCCGAAAGAAGCTATGTGGTTTACTAAGGCAAAACCTGGATATCTTCGCCTGGAAACCAGCAGATATGACTGGGGTTGTGCGTCACATAGCGGAACACAGGTTAAATATCCGTGAGGGATGTTTTCCAGTCAGACAAAAGAAAAGGGGGCAAGCATCCGAGAGAAACAAGGCAATATGTGAAGAGGTGGAAAAGCTAGTAAACGTCAGTATCATGAAAGAAGTCCACTATCACAGTTGGCTGTCAAACCCGGTAATGGTGAAAAAACATGACAACAGCTAGAGAATGTGTATAGATTTCAAAGACTTGAATAAAGCATGTCCAAAAGATGGTTATTCGCTACCGGAAATAGACTGGAAGGTGGAATCCCTCTGTGGATACCCTTTCAAATGCTTTCTGGATGCATACAAGGGATACCATCAAATAAAAATGGCAAAGGAAGACGAGGAAAAGACAGCGTTTATCACAAGCCAAGGAATATTCTGTTACTCGAAAATGCCGTTTGGATTGAAAAATGCCGGCGCAACCTATCAACGTCTGGTGGATAAAGCCTTTCAGAAGCAAATCGGTCAGAACTTGGAAGCCTATGTGGATGACTTAGTTATCAAAAGCTGCACGAAACAAGACACAAAAAAAGTAAATCTGTGGACGTGAAGAGACGTTCATGAACAACCCTCAGAAGATAACATGAAGTTAACCGAAAAAATGCATCCTTCGGATGAAGGAAGGCGTATTTCTAGGTTACAAAGTGTACTCCGACGGATTAATGGTGTGTCCGGATAAAGTAGAAGCAGTCATCGTTTTGCCATCTCCAAAGTGTTTAAAGGACGTGCAAAGACTAAACGGAAAATTGGCAAGTCTCAACAGGTTTTTATCCAAATCGGCCAAAAGGTCACTACCCTTCTTCAAAACTCTAAAAAAGTGCACTAAGAAAAGTGACTTCCAATGGACCACTGAAGCAGAAACGGCCTTCCAGCAAATGAAAAAGTCGATAGCAGAATTGCCTATGATGGTCGCGCCACAAGAGAAAGAAGATTAATATTCTACTTGGCCTGGCATGGGCAAAGAGGCCATCGTGGCTGTTCCTGATGATGGACAGGGGCGGGGATCAAAATACCCGTTTATATTTTGTCAGCCGAGCACTGCGAGGTCCAGAAATCAATTACACTCCAATGGAAAAGCTAGTACTCGCCCTAGTAAGTGCTAGCAAGTGACTAAAAAGATACTTCCAGGCACATACAGTCATTGTAATCACAGATCAGCCAATAAAGCAGATGTTATCAAACCCAGAGGTTACCGGAAGACTGCTCAAATGGAGCTTTGAGCTAGAGGAACATGACATCCAGTATCGGCCAAGAACATCGGTCAAAGGACAAATCCTAGCGGACTTTATAGTGGAACGTCCGGAGGACAACTTAGAAGATACGCTCATGAAGGACGAGGAAGACTCCTGACCCCATGACACTGTTCACGGATGGATCCTCCTGTGCAGACGGCTCCGGGGCAGGACTAATACTCATCAATCCAGAAGGGATGGAGTTCACCTATGCTCTAAGGTTCAGGTTTGATGCAACAAATAACGAAGTAGAATATGAAGCTTTGATCACTAGATTAAAGATAGCTGAGCAAATGGGTGTAGAAAACCTCCAGGCAAATGTTGACTCATGATTGGTGGCCAACCAAGTGAACGAAACGTATGTCGTAAAAGAAACCGACATGATTCGATACTTTGAGAAAGTAAAAACGCTCACTAGCAATTTCAAAGTGTTCTCAATAAAACATGTTCAGAGAACTGAAAATAAGAAGGCAGATGCGCTAAGTAAGATAGCATCAACAAGCTTTTCACATTTGAGTAAGCAAGTACTGGTGGAGGAACTGAGGGAAAAATCCATAAATACAATGGAAGTCTTGGCAGTAGTGGAAGAGGAAGGAGATACGTGGATGACCCCTATTTTTAAATACCTCTCGGACAGAACACTTCCCGCGGAAAGGAAAAAAGCAAGAACAGTGAAACGCAAGTCATGGCGGTTCTCCATAATAAACGGGATACTCTACAAAAAATCTTTCATCGGACCATGGCTACGCTGCGTGGGACCACTCCAGGCCAACTATGTTCTAAGAGAGATACATGAGGGATCTTGCAGCATGCACGCAGGCACACGATCCGTCGTGGCAAAGGCCTTGCGGATTGGTTATTACTGGCCAACCATGCACAAGGACGCAAGAAAGTTAATTCAAGCATGTCAAGACTGCCAAGTTCACAAACCTGTCCCAAGGAACCCTCAACAAAGGTTAAGCCCAATCACATCTCCGTGGTCGTTCTACAAGTGGGGTATTGACATCGCCGGACCTTTTCTGAAAGGACCCGGAAAGGTCAAATTCTTGATAGTAGCTATCGACTACTTCACAAAGTGGATCGAAGCCAAGCCGGTTGCAACCATTACTGGAAGCCAGATAAAAAAATTCGTGTGGGATAACATTGTGTGTAGATTTGGACTCCCATGGGAAATCATCTCAGATAACGAAAAGCAGTTCCAAAACAATCCATTCAAGGATTGGTGCTAGAAACTATGCATCCGCCAACATTTCGCTTCTGTTAAGCACCCGCAAACTAATGGCCTAGTGGAAAGGGCAAACCGTAGTCTTGGGGAAGGAATAAAGGCTAGATTGGACGAAAGGAGCAAAAACTGGATGGAAGAACTTCCTCATGTCCTATGGGCGCACCGCACAATGATAAAATCCAGCAACGGAGACACCCCGTTCTCGTTAACATACGGAACTGTCATCCCGGCAGAGATCGGCATGCCTACACTAAGGACAGCGGAAATAAAATTAGAAGAAAATAAGGAAGCTCTGGAAATCAACCTTGACCTACTGGAGGAAAGAAGAGAACAGGCAGCGATACGAGAAGCAAAAAGCAAAGCAAAGATGGAAAGGTACTACAATTCTAAAGTCCGAAGTGTAAGTTTTAAACCAGGAGACTTAGTGTACCGCAACAATGAGGCAAGCCGTGCGGAAGATACAGGAAAATTAGGTCCCAAGTGGGAAGGGCCGTATGAGGTAACGGAAGCACTGAAAGGGCGCTAAAGTTAGAGTACCGGGACGGAAACCAGCTCCCACGGACCTGGAATGTCAGCAACCTTAAGAAGTGTTACGTGCACAAAATGTAAGCAATTCACCCATGCGGACTCCGCAGTGGGGGTAATGCATTCCAATCTATCTCAATCATGCGTTGTAATGTTTTCATTTGAAACTTTAATATAAAAAAAAGTGAAGCCTAGCTACCTTCACAAC
The DNA here is from genome assembly GCA_026074375.1 of Tanacetum coccineum. Lineage (NCBI taxonomy): Eukaryota > Viridiplantae > Streptophyta > Magnoliopsida > Asterales > Asteraceae > Tanacetum > Tanacetum coccineum. The sequence goes on along the minus strand of BQNB010037714.1, from coordinate 33,600 downwards.
TTTTATTTTAAATTCCTGTTGTTTACTGTACGAAATTATTATATTTGTGGTTAAGACGCGCACGCAATAGGGCACGTCCCAATTAATGTTGTTCCGTATAACAAAAGGATGAGTAACCTGACAATTCACTCAAGTATGTAAGAGGCATTGCAAGCCCAATACTAAAAGTGTTCCATGAACGCTTCACTAAGTCTATCATCACAAATGCAAAACAGTGATATTAAAAGATAGCAATAAAGGGAGAATAACCACCATTATTCAAGTAAGATTACATGTCACCATAATATTATAACAAAAACTTTAGCTAAGGAGTTAAAGTATCCAAATTGTACAAGTACATTTCACCGCACTCAAAAAGGTCACACATGACCCCGGTACATAACGGACACAAACTGTTAGAAATTTGTAAACATACAAAACAGCCGTAACAAAAGACCACACACGGTCACGGTCAATTACCCTAGAAAAACAACTTGAGTAAAAAGAAGGATCATTCCGGAACATTCAACTCCGCGTCATCAGTGCTAGGAAAGGGGTTCGCATCCGCACCTGTGCTTGTTTGCCCATCCGCATCAGTACCCTCTTGGCCATCCGTATGCACAATTTTCATAATCATCCGTTGATATAGGCGGAATGGTGCTGGTTGAAGCAAAAGTCACGATAGTGACAGTGGTAGTAATCAGGAAACATTACCAGAAGTGCCTGCGGCACTTCTAAAGGCAGCAATGTAAAGGCTCAACTAGAGGAAATAAACACCGGTCAGTGAAGACCGATGCTCCGAAATATTTTTCCTGGTCCGCTTCAACTCTGTATCGAGAGGACACTCCAGAGGCAAATAAAAGAGAAGTTTGAAACGTGGAACCCGCTTGATCTTCTGACCGGTGAATAGGAACCATAAGTTGGTCCACGTCAGGCTGTAGGTCACTCATCCCAGGAGCATCAACAAGCGGGCTTTCCAAGCGAAGTAGGTTCATAATAGTTTCAACACTTGCATCTTTGTGAGATTTTAGTTCGGCAAGTAAGGAAAAGTCCAATGAACGGAGCTCTTGCAAAGCGGCATTATAATCCTCTTCCGCAGAAGGATTATAAGCGACAAGGTCCACCAAACTTCTACCGTGCGCCCCATGCTCGATACCAGCCGCAAGGCCATCTTACATCCCTTTTTCAATAGCTCGACTGATGGCCGCTCCTAAAGCCGAAAGATACTCAGAAGAATTCAAACACTTAGTAAGAAAAAGCTTGAGACTTTGTAATAGCCTTCTTGCCCCGGCAATTAGTCGTGAGGCAAGTGAGGGAGAATTTCTCTTAAAAATGCAAAAAGTCGTCTCTGAAGATATACCTTTAGCTTGGCCAACTTATCCACAACCTATACGCATCTAGGACATCTTGAAACTCTCAAACTATCCTTCAGACGTCTATGTCGGAAATTGGGTCGCGGAGACTAGAGCATGTAACTTCCAGAGCATGCACCTGCAAGCAGCAAAGAATATAAAAACAAAATAGAATAGGACAATCATAATAACAAACACCCACCTTCATCACCATCACGAAGGAACTCAGGGTAAGTGTCCACATCCAAGGTATAATGGCGGATGATTCCCACTAAACAAAGAAATGGTTTCGGATATTTATGAAATGGAGCAGGATGTGCAACAAGGATAGCGTAATGTTCCGCATTAAATTCGAAAGATTTAGGGAAAGGGTCTTTCAGTACGCCTTTGCTGGCAGGACAAGCAAAAGAATCAACCCAGAAGAAACGATCATTCCAATTATTTAAGGAATCTAAGGGTTTGGTGTAACAAACGGCGTCATTCCCTGGACGTTTACTAAACGACATCCACCCCTTGTTTTTAGAATTCACGTAAAAACAACGGAACAACCCACAGTTGGCTCGAAGCCATGAACACAGCAAAGAACCTCAAAATGAGATACTTTAACCGCACCAATAACGGATAGTTGGGATATATGAATATGATAATATCTGAGCACGTCAACAAGAAAGGGGGATGTGTTAATCGATATTGCATACTCAAGAATCTTAGTATATTACGCCTATCTTGCCGGTAGGCAACATTTCATGAATCGTTTGATTAGGGTTAGGTAACTGTGGATGAACTTCATCAGGAATATGGTATGTTTCACAAAAAAATTGTAGAGCCCTTTGAGTAAGATCAGACTTTATATCCGTAATACAGCCCATAATAAAAAGAAAGCAAAGATTCGGGCCTAACCTGAAAGCCCAAAAAGTTCTTCGAAGTAAAGGCAAAAAAGATGCAGATTGAAAAAGCTTCAAGATTTTTTAACAATGGCGGTTTTAGTTGGAGAAGATGAAAAAAAGAAACAGTGAAAACTACACTGAGTATTTATACTCTCGGTGTAGTAAATTCAAGGTCCCTCAAGATGTACCCACGTGGCCATGATTTCCGAACCAACGCTCAAGATTAGAAGTAAAAGATAGTGATGACAGAAAGGCAACTGACTACAAGTCAAATCAAGAAGGAAACAAAAGGACAGGGTGCGTGCATACACGTCATATTAACCCTACCTAACCAGGTAAAGAACGGTCGCGGAGTAAATTAAAAGGTCACGGAAGCAAAGACAGATCGAGTCTAGCAATGCTAACCGCACGCATCACAAAGCCACATGCAATAAGCATACTAGACTGGGGGGACTTGATGACGTATAGGAAGTCATGACTTTGGGCCAAGCCCAAACTATTAAGATAAGGCTTTGGCCCAATTAAATAAGAAATAAGCATAACGGACCGGAACTAAGCCTAAATACTACACTGGCACCGGTCCGGAGGTATTAAGACGGACGCGAACTATCCTTAGACCGCTTCCGCAAGGCTACTCAGCGGACTAACTAACGTCCGCGGAAGTTAGTTCGCTGCAGCAATCACGATTATCACGGATCCTTGCCCGACAAGGGTCCCACTCTGACCACTAACAGATTATGCGCGAAATACTGGGAAGCCCTAGTACCACTCACCTATAAATATGAGTCATCATACATTCCAAAAAGGTACACATTACTCTCTCGCTCTGACACACATACCTCCGACAACATGGTCTCTTACTCTCACGCCGGAGTCTAATCGTGGGGTCCGTCCCCACGGTAAGACTAACGGTTTATCTTTATTTGTGCAAGAAACCATCCCAATCACTTGATTTAGTACAAGATCCAACCCACTTACAGCTTGTTGACCCGGCCCAACAAGTGATTCAGATTCAATTCAAACCCATAACACAAATTGTACTAACAATAACCAACCTATATATCTAACCAGATTTACATGATTCATTTCTGAAAAGGAATCTAATCTCATTCTCAAATTCTTTATTTTCACGTCTAAAATTTTCCCTCAGCCTTTTGACTGCTATAATGCCCGCATCTTGTTTAAGTATAAACATTTCTGAATACACCCTGACCAAAATATGAACTTCAGCAAAATCATTGGTAGCTTGTGTTACAAGGCCCGTGTCGGATAAAAACGTGATTGTATGTTCATATATGGGCCATCATTTATGTTTCAAGCCTATATAAGTGTTGCGATAAAGAAAATTAGTTATTTTTTAGTTACAATGTTACTGTATGACTGGGAAGAATATTAATTACAAATGTAAATCATGAAAACATGTTAAGTATTTTGAGGTTTTATATGACTATATTTGTTGGAAATGGACGGGTCATAAAAAAGTTTCGGGTCAAACCAATTTGGCCATATGGAAATTACCCGTTACCCAAACATACCTATTCCACATTGTAGGATACTGCAATGAGAGTTGGCTTTAGTAAAAATCAAAAAGTAGGTGCAGCAGGGAACAAATTGTTTGTTGATTAATTACTTACAAGGTATCCCTCCAAATTGTGTCATGTGTATTATTTTAAATGGAAATTTGTAGAACTTGGTTCTCTTTTCTTATAATTTTCATACTTCGGCAAGTTAACAAATGCTAGAAAAAGATCATTTTGAACACGTATCATATGAACGATGGACGAGATAAAAGTTAAAAACTAGTTTTAGCAATACTTTTTGCATTTTACTTACTGTGACCCTTCTGCCAAACAGTTCAACGTCTAAAATAAGTGTCACTTGCTATGCACGTATCATGTGAGTCTGATGGCGAGAAATCTGTAAAATGTAGACTTTACCATAATTTCTCAAAAAGATCATGGCATTGTTTTCAATAATGTTGTTATGTGATTATCCATGACCCAAGCTGGGCAGCTGGCAGTCCTTAACAGTCTACAAAACTCACACAAGCTAATCTTACCATCTTTGTCATTATCGGCTTCTTCCAGAATCTGTGATATTATGAAGATTATCATTTTTTCCGATAACTAACTTATTATTATTACAATATGCTGGCCTTCCAAAAACAATTGTTTTAGTAATAAAAAATCAAAATAAAGCAACCTTAAATTAAGTATCCATTGAAACATACCCGTGAACTGGGATTCCACCCATGTTGTTAACCAACCTTGCATGATTATACTAATTGTGTCTTGTAGCTGCTATCAGGAATATTGTAATCTCTTTTGTAACAAAAAGTAATACTCCAATAATAAGCTGAAACTTCTAAAAGATTATCTTAATTTTGTATTATATGATCAAGCATTAAAATAGTTAAATTTTATCAATCATGTATATCATATTATTATACATTGTATACACTGCTTATATTTCTGTGTTTCTGTATCACACACACACATCCACTTCAACGACCGGAAATAGAACTTTATGAGAGAAGAATTATAGGTACACAAACTAACGATGTCAAGTGTCATTTAAAAAGAAAATTAATATTTGTTTGTGTTTTAATCGTGAAAATCTGACAAAGGCCTCCTTGCACGGTTGGTGCAGCCAGCTTCAAAGCTCACAGTAAATTAGCTATACGATTTGCATCAACTACATAAAGTTAGTTCCTGGAACTCTGACGATTGAATCAAGGTAAAACAATACACATATATCGTTTATTACATTTGCATTTCGATTTATAATATCTTCAAATTTCCACACTTTTATATGCATGCTAGCTTGTAGTTATTTTGTTTGGATATATGGGCCTGCATTATCCAATTTCCTTTTGAAACTTCTCCTTTTATTGAATGTCGACTTGAAGTTGATCTATCTGAACTTTAGCTCAAAATTTATAAATGTATATTTTCCTTTAAGTTTCTTCATCTTTATAGTAATTTTGTTTGCTCTTGTTCAGTTGTTAGAAACAATAAAATGAGCGCGTAACATTAGAAATTATTTAAGATATTACTAGTTATAGATTCATTTTGCTTTATTTGATCGTCCTTTTATTTTATTGTTTAGAATCTCAATGCCTTAAAATCTATCAAAATCTGCCTTTCAATATATCAAAATTCACCCCAAACTTCTTGAAGGTCTTAAATTTATCAGTCTACGAAGTTTTTGTTTACTGAATCAAGGGGAGCTGTTGAGCGTCTGGGATCACGATTTTGAAAAGGTGCAGTGGTGTTTGGATGTGCTTCTTATGAGCTTTTTTTTTTGTCATCAAAATCAGAAAAGTGATTAAACACAGGTGGTAGATTTAGTATGGCAGCACCATGGGAACATTTAGGGGAAATTGCAAGTGTGGCACAGTTGACCGGGCTCGATGCAGTGAAGTTAATAGGATTGATTGTGCAAGCTGCCAATACCGCTCGAATGCACAAGAAAAACTGCAAGCAATTTGCTAGGCATTTGAAGTTAATTGGAAACCTATTGCAGCAACTTAAGATTTCAGAACTTAAGAAGTACCCAGAGACTCGTGAGCCATTGGAGCAACTCGAGGATGCACTAAGAAGATCCTATATTTTGGTCAATAGTTGTCAAGACCGAAGTTACTTATACTTGCTTGCAATGGGATGGAACATTGTTTACCAATTCAGAAAGGCGCAAAATGAGATAGATAATTATTTGAAGATCATCCCTCTTATTACTCTAGTGGATAATGCTCGAGTCAGGGTAAAAAAAACTTCCTCTTGTGTGTTCTACACTTTTAACTGTAAATAAATGAATTGTTTTATTGCATAAAAGGTGATTGAAACTCCTTAACTGAGTAACTAACATTTTTTTCCAATCACAAAAGGCTCAAACAATCTGAAAAATTGCATTTAGGGTATTATTCTAAGTTAACTAGTTATAAAGTGCTGTGTTTTCAGCTCCCACGTCGGCACTTTGATCGATAATCGGGTCAGCCTTACCATGCACTGAATGCTTAAAGTTTGAACACTTTTATTACTAGTGTTTATGAGCGTTTGAGCATTTTTATATAAGTTTTTAAAGTTTAAGCTAATTAGTGAGTATGCATATAAATTAGATTATCAAATTTACTATGGGACGAACCCTTTTTGTACGCTCGTAAAGGAAACAAACGCATGTTACACCCTTACAAAGTGTTGCAACAATTTGATAGTATTGCATATTTCTTATGATTGGTCAAAGATTTTTTTCAATTTATTGCAAGCAGGAAAGATTGGAATATATTGAAATGGATCAACAAGAGTACACATTAGATGATGAAGATATAAAGGTGCAAGATGTTATTATGAAGCCGGTGCCTTCAAATACCGACACCAATGTTCTAAAGAAATCAATTTCTTGTAGCTACCCACATTTGCCATTCAATAAAGCTATCAAGAAAGAAAGTGAAAAGCTTCAAGTGGAGTTGCAACATTCACAAGCTAATTTAGATGTAGGACAATGTGAAATAATCCAACATCTGATTGAGGTTACACAAGCTGTTGCTTCCAAGTCTGAATCAGTGAAGACGCAGCCTAGTTATTTAGATGTTAGCAGCTACAACGAGAACCACAATAATAGTGAGTCAGCAGTGTCGAGGTTAGAATATTTTGCTTATAAGTTAACTGAACTTGTTTTTGAGTATTATTTGAAACATAGTATATGATTTTTGTAGAAGTACATCTACCGTTACAAGCAGTAAAGATTTACTTTCTCATAAAGGATCATATCAACGTGAAGAATGGCATTCAGATCTACTTGGTTGTTGTTCAGAGCCGATGATGTGTATGTTTGAATCTGTTATCTACCGATGATCTCTTTTTTTCATATATTAATGTGCTTTAAGCATGTTTTTATATTGTTTTCATGTAGGCATAAAAACCTTATTATTTCCTTGTAGCACGTTTTCGAAAATTGCTAGTGTTGCAACAGGCAGGCAGATGAGTAAGATATCCCAAAATCTTGTAACCTTTTATCTTCATGAACTTATATTATCTTTATGGTCTTTGTATCTATTTCATTGCTTTATGAAAAACTTCTTGGTGTTTGCATTAATCAGCTTCCGCAGAGGCCTGCAACGAGCTCATGGCTTATTCTTTAATTTTATCATGCTGTTGCTATACTTGCTGCATCAGAAGGAAGCTTCGCAAAACTTTGAATATCACGGTAATAACCAATAACTTTTTCAATTAAAAATAGGATGTCTTAGATTATGGTCATTATCTCTTGCTTTAAATCTAAGTAAGTGTCGGTTTTATTTTTCATTGAACATGCACAATACATATATGCAACTTAGTATGGTTTTTTTATACATTATTACAATTAATCATTTGATAAAACGCAAAAGTAATTATTGATAGTCAACAAGTAATATACAACTGGATTTGAACAGGGAGGATGGTGCGATGACTTTCTGTCACACTTAATGTGTTGCTGTTGTGCCCTTGTACAAGAACTACGAGAAGTTGAGATGCGAGGAATTCATGGTAAGTCATCGCCTAAAATTACTCTAACTAAACCATATCATAGGCCACAAGATAGAATGGTCAAATCCAAAACATACCGAGACCAATTTAGCTTCGTCAAAAAGTTGATGTTACATGGTATATGTAATAGACACTCGATATTTGCAGGTCCTCAAAAGTCGAGAACAAGCCCACCACCCTGTCAATACATGGAATCCTGAAGTGGATAGGACCCTACCAATCCATACAGACATCTAAAAAGCTAAAAGTCACTTGTTTTAGTGTGGCTGATGTATGACTGTTATATCTAGAACCGCAGTGGTCATGGATTTTTATTCCCCTTCGTTGCAACTGAAGAAAGACACGAGGTTACAAAATGTGGCGACGACCTTGTTGCAATTTGTTGTTGAGTTCTTTTTCATTGATATCCCTTTTTTCAAGTTTTCATTATCTTCTTCTTTGTTAGTGGATTCAACATTTCTGCAAATAATAGTACTAATTTTAATGCTAAATTATATCCATTTATATTTTGGATGAGAAAAATAAATAGATGGTCAATTGTCTTCCAGACTGTATGCACTTTTTAAGAGTAGAAATTATTTTAAATATATGTTTTGAAGAATACATCGAGACGAGATTTGGCAAAATCAAATTTATGAATGTCACTAAATCGACACTGATAGAATTCGTTGACAGGAGCGAGCTGAAAAAGAAAATACCCAATTAGAATTCTAAGAGATGAAATGTTAAATTCCCCCAAGTAAGATAGCATACTTTTATGGCCAAGTATATTTGCATTTGCGAATTTTCTACTCCCAAAAAAGTTAGCCAAGAACATGCCAAATAAGCACTATATTGTGCCTATCTCTCAGTAAGCCACCACAATCGGAGAATTAACAGTCAAGGAGAAACAGCCGCATTGCCAGAAACTTTGTACAGATGGCGAGTTTAATGTTGTATCTCCTATTGAATATTTAAACGCTCCTTGCACAATATGTTCATCTAGCTGTAAAACCAGAAGTGCATTAACATGCAATAACTTACTTTGTGAAAGCTCTGAAGGCCAAATTGTCATAACCATTAGTGCTATACCATCAGGATTGAGCTAAACATCAAAACGTACTATCCACCCTAAAGGTGTTTTAAGCCAAATTGTTGTTGGATGTGTGGTCAAATTTAGCATGTCCATCAGGTTCTAGTTTAACCTTGCGCACAGCTCACTAAATAACAGCTCAAATTCAACCTATTTGACAGATTCAGTTCTGCAATTATACAATCTGCACATGGGTTAAAAGTTTCTATGTGTGAACGGCTGAACGCATCATACGGCAGTAATAAGTAATAAACACCCAAAAACCGCATTCACCACCGCTATCTTAGCGCCACATGAACTTAATAGTTGGTGAGTGACCCAAACAAAAAAATGGAATTGGGTGTTGCAACATTTTGTTGGCGTAGGGTTTTTGTTTTGGTTCTGCGAGGTTTTTGATGACTCGGTCTTGGCATCGACCGAGTCTTCATTTCTGCTGGTTGAAGACGCTTGCTCAAGACGAACCGTAATAGGGACAAAACTTGGTTGTCGAGTCCTTATTACGCCGAGTTTAAGTTGAATGCAAACTAAAAGTGATGAACATAAACACAAAATAATAATATCCATTTCAATTAATCAAATCTCACCAGTCCAAATCACCTCAAAGAAAGTGATACAGAACGAGACTCTTATCAGCGCATGTATGGTATCGGGGAAGTAAATCACAAAATTCTTCCCTGGTATCAAGTAAAAACATAAACCACCAACCACAATGGACAGATAATTCAAGACATTGGTCCAAAAAAAGTAAATCCTTAAATCCAACAAACCCATACTAATACTGTCATAACAGTTCTATCCTTTTGGTTTTTCTTTTATTATTTAAGTCTACTCTTTTTTGAATTTTTGATTTTTTTGGTTTTTTATTTTAAGTTTTTTTTGTCTGTCCATGTTTCTCAAAACATCATTTCCATGGGAATCAAAGATAAACCCATATCATCATCGAGGTCCACTCTTCTCAAAACACGAGTTTTAGTTAATAACTCTGGTGTAAGCTTCAAGCCATCGTTGTTGATTACTGAGATGCACGGTCTCGCTCCTCTCCAGCTTGTTGCGACTGACTAGCAAATTCTTCAGGCACCTGAGTTGCTAAAGTAGACTCATGCAATGCCAGCCCATGAAGCTGTGACACCATACCATCATGATTAGCAGCCTGTGGACTTGATGGATTCGAGTATTGACCAGCTGCAGGCATTATCCATTTCATCCAATCATTTCGCCTCCGTATCTTGTCACCCTACCAGAAAGCACAAGAATATACTATAAATGGAAAGCTTCAGAGCTAAAATATAAAAGAAAAATCAATTCAAAGAATGACGACTGCCGACTGGTACAGAGAGATTAATGACACAGTATAACAAAATGTTCATGGTAAGAAGGATGCGCACCTGCACTTCAACAACAGTTGAATTCCGCATAGCATCTAATATTAGTTGCACATTATCCGTCAACTGGGAAACCTGTAATAGAGCAAAACATCATGATAAAGTATCAGACTAAATTGACACTCAACGCAATTAATATCTATAAACAAAGTTCAGAGAAAAAAAACAGATAGTTTTGTACTCCGTATAATGCATCAATCTAGCTGCCCAGAATTAATTATAAGCTGAGAACATCTAATGAAGTGAGAGGTGGCAAATCCTACTAAAACAAGCATGCATCAAAGTTCCATACATGCAGTTGGAATGGTCGCTAATAAACAGAAGTTGTGGATTGGTATGATATAAGATAAAAGGAATGATGATTAAAATAAAAATATGCATATGCACTAGTAACAAGGCCCACTTAGAATAAAGCAGGAGAATTCCATGGTATTTGATACACACTATAATAATTGTATATATATATATATATATATATATATATATATATATATATATATATATATATATATATATATATATATATATATATATATATCACATAATTCTGTTGCAGTCATTAGCCATAGAATTTAAAATATATAAATACGCATTAAAAATAGAAATAGACTCTTTGTAGAAGATAGCTCATGATGAACATACAATCTATACAGGTTGCTTCATTAATGATACATAAAATTTCATGCTAAGTAAATCGGTTTTCTAAGCTATGAAACGTATCGTTCTTATTAATGTATATTTCACTGAGATACGGAGACATAGGTGTCTTCAATTTAAAAAAAAATATCATATCAGTGACTTGCTCCTCGTTGGAAAATGTGTAATTTATTTTTAGACTCCTGAAATGTAATTTGTACTACTAATAACATATGCTTAGTGATTTGGCTTTCCTCATTGTTGGCTTGAAAGTCTCCGCTTCAAACATTTGACTACTCTGCACTAAAATTTGCATCCAGTTATTTACAAAATCCTTAGGTAAGACTATAGCAATTGAAGAACCAAGAGTTAGTAGTGTCCATAGAGACCCTACATATATGTGTTTTGTCAGGGTCGCTGACAATCAAAACATCTCAAACCAGCTGCTTTAACTAATCAGCAATTCCCAAAATCCACATATCTATGTAGGCTCTTCTAAAAGCACGCAACATTTTGTTCCTTAACAGCAAGTTTAAGTATAAACTGTATTCCTATCTAGGGATTGTTAAAAAAGCTGAAAGAACATTGAAGTGTAAAGATGTCACATATTCTGAAAAGTTAACTTTGAAATCAACACTAAGAAAGTCGAGTCAACAAGGAACTTTATTAGCAATATATGATCTAATGCTTTCAAAAAGCTACCAAAAAAACTGCATAGTAGACAAAGACTCATTCTCTAGTCTGAAACTCTCAACAAAGCTGAACATTAAATGCAGATACAAAAGATAAACAATCAAAATTATGTTTAGTAGCCTAATAACTATTGTCTGACTCTTTCTTCACTCAGATTGTGATCAATCCATATCCTGTGTTTCAAGTAAACTATGGCATATTGCAAGACAAAAAATAATAATAAGCAGAGCATTCACACAATGTCAATGCAATGTGAACCACCTAGTGGGATCTACAAGGTTAGATCGATATAACTATTTGTATTTGGCCATTTAACATTTCCATGTTCTTGACCACATCGTATGATGAGCTCTGACACGATTTGGGGGTCGCGTTTACTTGTGAACATAAAAAAAAGATGAGAAAGAACCCATAATCTATAGCATAGCCAATGGTATAACGAACGAACACTTGTGCTAGTAAGTAACCCTGATACTCAAACCATGGCTATAAGTCATTTGAAGGGTTCCTTGTTTGCATACAACTAAGACACTAACACACGATATTGAGTCATTGTACACTAAGATAAAGTCAATATAACAGTCATAAATTTTTCGTCTTTCAGGCTAAAACTTACAAATATCTTAACTACTTATAAAGCATATAGGCATACAACTCTTAATTGAAATTTAAGTATAGTGAAATTATTAAATTACACTTAAAGTTAATTCAGGCCAAATTAGTCAACTCCAACCATTAATGTAAACATTTAGACATGGAAAACAAATTCACAACAAAACATTTGATTTACACTATATTAAACTTTTTTTGGAGGGAAAAAATACAATTACAAATTAAAATTACTGTCACGAAAACGTAAAACCAACAAATATTGTCCGCCGAATAAATTAATTACATTTTTTCCGCCGCAGCAACACGCGGGTACCCTTTTAGTATTGTATAAACCTCAAGAGTGATCATACTCAAACTTACACATGCATAAAAGGTTAGATATGAATCCACCTGCCTTTCACTTATGAGAGCACACATTGACATCTAGAGAAACTACACCAACTGCAACCAAATGACCATCCTTTGAATGATATAATGGAAACTGTACACTCACATACAGCCAATGTGTAAATGCTAGAAAGTAATTAAGGACCGTTAACAAGTGTCATTTCTATACTTGTAGTGTGATGGTCTGACACACAGGATGACAGACATCGGACTTTATAGTTGTAATTAGATCATTAACACGTGTTTTTTGAAGATGATCATTAGCATGCCATGGGTTACTTAGACTAATGACATGAAACTAAATCAAAGATGGCTAAAGAAAAACAATTGCATATGTCCTTATTTTAGGTCGTATCTATTAATATTCATTTATCTTTACTTGTTCATTCAATGTCTAATTTTTTCTTCTCCCTCGTGAAGGAAAAAATTTATCTTAACTAATTTTATTGATTAGGTTTCGATAACATGTCATGTTCAATAACGATGTGTGTAAGCTCGCAAGTAATAATTCTGAATAAATCCAGTCAAAGCTAAGATCCCGTAGAATATGACTTAATTTTTAGAAGTACTAAGCCATAGTCTTGACTATATCTTAAACAATCTGTGAACAGATACATTATTCAGATATTACTTTCTAGCTTTTACACTTTGTTATTACAAAATGGCATGTTCTGGAACCTAATTAATAAGTCAACTTTTCAGGCTAGTGGAAAGGATTAATCAACGGAAAGAAAGGATGAGTAGGAGGGAGAAGAAAGAAATCAAGGATAACTGGAAATCAGGCATCTAAAGAACAAGAATAAATGAGTACTTAACAGCTACGCCCTAAAAAACTATAATAAAAATAAAATTACAGTTGTTTGTGATTCGTATGTCCTAATGTTATTTCAATTTAGTTTTATGTCGAAGTAACACGTGTTAATGATCACTAATTACAAGTATACCGTCACACCACTAAAGCATAAAAATAGACAAACCAAAAAAAAGGTGAGTAGATGGTAGTAACAACCAGCAGAAGAGAGCACAAATACTTATGACATACAGGTCTAGAAGACAATATAACACTCCAGCTAAAATTTAGTACTATAAATACGATCTCGTAAAACAAAAACACTGCTGAGCAGACAAGAACATCACAGCAATGAAGCTTAGTCGAATCATGAATACATGCATATCCAGAGTGTATCACTTGTTCAGAAAGCTTAAAGTATACGGTAGCATTTATAACAGCCATAGTGATAAATATTTTGATATGATAACTGATAATCTTCAATATTAACTAGGAAATCACTTAAACCTTGCAAGCTTAAAGAAGGCCTATCATGAGACACTATAATTTTTACAGAACCAATGTAAAACAATACAATGACCCCCAAAAGATGCTAGTACAATAAATTAGCTGCAATGGAAATCTCTCAGTAATTAAGGTGCATAGCATGGGTAAATTCACAAAAGAAAAGGTTGTTTTACAAGCAGGGTTCTACAAGATAGGTTCATAGTCCATTGTACAATCAGTAGATTGTTCTACAAACTCAATTGTCGGATATAATCCATTACTTTGAAGACAATTTAATAGTGGATATACTTCAGGAATGAAGCTGCACTAAACATTCAAATGTATAAAATTATGGCAAAAATGTTACATTTCAATCTTTATCATTTAATGACTACATGAAAATGTTATGCACTTGTTGATAAATAAGACAAGCTCATCAGAAAATTAGATAAGATTACATGCACTAAAAAGTAAAAACTGATATGCTTTTATGCCTAATTCTGTCGACAAAAAAAAACTACTATACTAAAACAAAATAAAAACCAATTCTGCTCATACACCAGGCTTGTACAATCTTAACCTTGTCATAAGTAAAATTGTTTGAGATGCATAAAATGTCTCTTTCAGTTAAAATGCATGTATATGGACAACAATACTAAAAAAAGCATACACTAATATCAAAATAATCTTTCTTAAGTGCTAACCTTTTTGAAGCCTTTTATTAAGCTAACAGAGACCCAGCCTTGTTCATCCATGTTTCGGCGCAAGTATGTATCTCTGACCAAGTTCTCATTACTGCAACAAAACAGCAGCAATTAGATACTTGGCGACACCACATGAGAGAAGTTCCAAGTAATATCAGAACGTCGCCTTTTAATTAGCATTATAAAATGATGTACCTGAAATAGTAATCAATTTGGCTCACTAGATTAGCATGCAAGAGGGGATCAACAGCAAAGTACATTTGAGGCGGTAACGGTGGAACAAAAGGCATGGCTCTGAGTGACTCTGGTGGTGGACCAGGAACATATATTACAGGAGACGGCACATCTGCAAAAGGATTTAAACATAAAGCAAAACCACAAAGTTAATAGCATAACCATTTGATAATAGAAAACCTCACCAGGGTACATCATATTGTTGCCGAAAGATTGTACCGGCACAGGCATTGGTTGAGGAATAAAAGGGGCAGTAGTATGTACAGTGGGTCGAATATAACCCCTTGCGAAACCTCTTGGAGATTGCAAGTTTGTATCTCTGTTATTAAAGCTTCTACTATGTTGATTCCATTCTTGATTCCCGCGATCATGATCTCGCTTATAGTTGTTATGATGTTGCCCGCCATTGCCCCTTCTATATGAACCGCGTTGATGATGATGATCATTACCACCAAGTCCTCCTCTTGGTGACTCCTTGTGCCCATGGTCTCTCGGTGATGGCTGCTCAGCAGCGTTTCCGGGTTTCCCGGATGTATCATGTGGAGCTTCCACAACCGCATCCTGGCTCGTTGGTGGCGGCTGAGATACCACCCCATTAGCTGTTGCATTTGCACTAGAACTGCCACCACCTCGTTTCATGGACTTCTGCTTCGCTGGCGCCACATGATTTGGAGTTGAAGTAGAATTCACATTATTAGCACTCGCCTGTTTATGAGATGGAGATGAACTTCCCGTAACCTACATCATAAAAAACATATACACACACACAGAACCAAAGTAGATACCGGTCAACATATCTAATACAAAAGTCGAAAAATGAATACCAATAGTCGAATTCTTTCAACATGACATGAAAAACTTATCTAACAGCTTTTTAAGAGGGTGTATTGGATTGCTTATTTTTTCTGCTTAATGCTTATGCTTCTAGGACTTATAAGCTTCAGATAATAGTGTTTAGATTTGCTTATTTTGTCAAAATGCATTACTACTAAAGAAAAAAAGAAACTCATGAAAATTTCCAATCAAATCATCACTTTAAAAAAGGTTTTAGGTTAAATATGACGATTAAAAGTTATATAAATTCTATCTCAAATGAACACTTTATCTTTGTCATGTATTGTTTTTTCTAGTAATACATATAACTTTTCTATCATATTATTTGTGTACAATTAGCAGATGATGCTGACATGTCACCTACGTAAGCTAACCACATAAAACTACCACGTCAGCATCTCCCGTTAATTCTACACACGATAGTAGGATTAGCAAATTATGTATTTAACAGGAAAAAAAATAATAGATTGAAAACCCCTATGAGAATCTCCTTCCTTTACCTCAAAATAAGCAGAAAAAATAAGCAATCCCCTAAATTTTCTGAGCATATAGCTAATACAGTATTTAAATTGTACTAGTTCGATAAACTATGACAGTGAACACATCAATAACTTAACTACGCACAAATGTGTCTTAAATATATAGGCACATCATCTATCCAATCAGATTACTACCTGCAATGCAGCAGGTGTTAACAAAGCATCCGAAAGCGAGTCCGAAGAAGACGACTTAACCGCAGGTTTAGTCGACTCACCGAGAGCCGGCCAAGCCGTTCCCATAACCGGACTAACAACACTTTCCACATCTCCATTCACTTTCCTATTCCACACCGGCTTCTTATCCTCCGGTGAACTAACCACCGCCGTCTTAACCGGAGACAAGTCATTACTAACTGGCGGCGCCGCCAACGGCGAAACCGGCTCAGGTTCTCCGGCGGCGCCGCGAACAACCTGATTCCACGGCGATGTAACCGTGACGTCACCAGATTGATTGTTATTTGCGGCCATAAGTTAGGTTTAATTTGATTAAAATTGGGAATTAAAAATGTTAGGGTTAGGGTTTCCAAAGATAAATTTGATGGATCAGTTAATTAGGATCCGATCACAAAAAAACAACAAACAGTAGAGAGTGTTTAAGTTGGTTTGTTCACACACCAGTAACCGAGCTGTTTGTTTTCTCTCTCTCTCTCTCTTGGAAAATCAATGGTTTTGGGGCTAAATTTACCTTTTTACTTGTTTTAGTTGGAGTTAAATGTGGGGATATCAGGGTAATTTGTTTTCTTTCTTTTTCTTTGAGAGAATATTTAGGGATGTTGATAGGAGATTTCTAACTTGTTTTTGACATGTCCTTGGAGTTTGAGTTAACTTTTATTTGGCCCATGCATTGTTGTTTTAGCAAATTATGAGGTTTTTTGTATACACTGGTTAGCGGTCTGTTCAGAAGGATGTTCATTGAATTTAGATAACGTGACCACTTTCTTAGATTTAGGCATATATTTGTTGAAGCTCGTTTGACACCGACCGGTAAACCCAAAGATCTTAAATAATCTAATGCTACGAGCCTAGGTTTCGAACTAGGGCTTTTTTCAACCAAGATTGTATAAGATGTGAGGGGGTTTGAGCATTGAAATGTAGAGGTGGCAAATCTTGCCCATTTGGTAATTTATGGGCTCTTTTTGGCACCTTTTTAAAAGTTATGGGGCACTTTTTGCCCATCAAATTATTATTGATGGGCGCTTATGGGCACATGTAAAACACCAAATGGGCGCTTATGGGCACATGTAAAACACCAAATGGGCGCTTATGGGCACATTTAAAACACTAAATGGGCGCTTATGGGCACATGTAAAACACTAAATGGGCTACCCGGCGGGTCTTCTTTATTTAATAGTTGTTTTTGCCCGTCACTTTTCAGCTTTCAAACACGTATTATTATCTTTGATTTATATGCTTTTGTATGTTTTCGTCAGGTTTTTTAAGTTTTCGTCCGTTTTTTACGATTTAGCTCGTTTTTTTACGATTTCGCCCTTTTTTTATGATTTCGTCCGTTTTTTACGATTTCGTCAGTTTTTTTACGATTTCGTCAGTTTTTTTTAAGATTTCGTCAATTTTTACGTTTTCGTCCGTTTTTTTACGATTTCGTCAGTTTTTTTACGTTTTCACCCGTTTTTTTACGATTTCGTCAGTTTTGTTACGATTTCGTCAGTTTTTTTACAATTTCGTCAGTTTTTTTCCGTTTTCGTCCGTTTTTTTACGATTCCGCTCGTTTTTTTACAATTTCGTCAGTTTTTTTACGTTTTCGTCAGTTTTTTTACGTTTTCGTCCGTTTTTTACGATTTCGCTCGTTTTTTACGATTTCGTCAGTTTTTTACGATTTCGTCAGTTTTTTTACGATTTCGTTTTTTTTTTTTTTTTTTTTTTATTTTTTTTTTTTTTTTTTTTATTTGTCAGTTTTTTTACGATTTCGTCAGTTTTTTACGTTTTCGTCAGTTTTTTTACGTTTTCGTTCGTTTTTTACGATTTCGCCCTTTTTTTACGATTTCGTCAGTTTTTTACGTTTCTGGCAGTTTTTTTACGTTTTCGTCCGTTTTTTACGATTTCGTCAGTTTTTTTACGATTTCGTCAGTTTTTTACGATTTCGTCAGTTTTTTACGATTTCGTCAGTTTTTTTACGATTTCGTCAGTTTTTTTACGATTTCGTCAGTTTTTTTACGTTTTCGTCAGTTTTTTTACGTTTTCGTCAGCTTTTTTACGATTTCGTCCGTTTTTTACGATTTCGTCCGTTTTTTACGATTCCGCCCGTTTTTTTTACGATTTCGTCAGTTTTTTTACGATTTCGTCAGTTTTTTTACGTTTTCGTCAGTTTTTTTACGTTTTCATCCGTTTTTTTACAATTTCGCTCGTTTTTTTACGATTTCGTCAGTTTTTTACGATTTCGTCAGTTTTTTTACGATTTCGTCAGTTTTTTTAAGTTTTCGTCAGTTTTTTTACGTTTTCGTCAGCTTTTTTACGATTTCGTCCGTTTTTTAAAGATTTCGTCTTTTTTTACGATTTCGTCAATTTTTTACGTTTTCGTTAGTTTTTTTACGTTTTCGTCCGTTTTTTACGATTCCGCCCGTTTTTTTACGATTTCGTCAGTTTTTTATGCTTTCGTCAGTTTTTTTACGATTTCGTCAGTTTTTTTACGTTTTTGCTCGTTTTTTACGTTTTCATCCGTTTTTTTACGTTTTTGTCGTTTTTTACGATTTCGTATGGTTTTAACGATTTCGTATGGTTTTAATGATTTCGTCTGGTTTTAACGATTTCGTCTGGTTTTCTTAACGTAAAAAACTGACGAAATCGTAAAAAAACGGGCGAAATCGTAAAAAAATGACGAAATCGTAAAAAAGGCGAAATAGTAAAAAAACAGAAGAAATCATGAAAAACGGACGAAATCGTAAAAAAACGGGCGAAATCGTACAAAAACGGGCGAAATCGTACAAAACGGACGAACACGTAAAAAACAGACGAAAACGTAAAAAAACAAACGAAAACGTAAAAAACAGACGTAAACGTAAAAAAACAGACGAAAACGTAACAAAACTGACGAAATCGTAAAAAACGAGTGAAATCGTAAAAAAACGGACGAAAACGTAAAAAAACTGACGAAATCGTAAAAAAACTGACGAAATCGTAAAAAAACAGGCGAAATCGTAAAAAAACGGACGAAAACGTAACAAAACTGACGAAATCGTAAAAAACGTACGAAATCGTAAAAAAACGGACGAAATCGAAAAAAACCGGACGAAATCGTAACAAAACTGACGAAATCGTAACAAAACGGACGAAATCGTAAAAAAACGGACGAAATCGTATGAAAACGGACGAAATCGTAAAAAAACGGACGAAATCGTAAAAAAACGGACGAAAACGTAAAAAAACGGACGATAACGTTAAAAAACTGACGAAATCGTAAAAAAACAGACGAAATCGTAAAAAAAACTTTCAAATCGTAAAAATACAAAATGGACGAAATCGTAAAAAAACAGACGAAATCGTAAAAAAACGGGCGAAATCGTAAAAAAACCGGCGAAAACGTAAAAAGAATTAAATAAATAAGATTCGCCCAAAAGCCCATTTATCCCATAAGTGCCCGTTTGGCCCGTGCCCGTTTTAGCCCGTGCCTTTTTTGGCCCGTGCCCGTTTTAGCCCGTGCCCGTTTTAGCCCGTGCCCGTTTTAGCCCGTTGCCCGTTTTGCCCGGTGCCCGTGCCCGCCCGCCCGTCCGTTTTGCCACCTCTAATTGAAATGGTTCATAATACACTCAACTTGTTAGCATGTGTCAAGAGAAATGTCTCATTTGGCAATATATTAATACGAGCGACACTAAAACGCATCAAGCAACTTCTAACAATACCAACAAAGGTATGCATGGAAATTCATCATCATACGATATTATGATAACACTGTTACCCCTATGTGTGTGACTATCTGATACCTAACGTATATACTTATCCAAGGACTAATCATAAAAGTTAAACTTGTAACTACAAGGACCATGGTTCGAATTAAGCATATTGACTTTTTGGGTTGTGGATAGTTTTTGTGGTAATAAGTGGGTTTTTATACTTATCTACGGGGTGTTTGGGATTGCTTATTGAAAATAGATTATGCGTTTTGAAAACGAATAATCAGTTAATCAGCTGTTACAAAACGTGATTTTGAAATTTAGTGTTTGGATTTAATTATGTGGTATGATAACCCAATAATAAAATAATCAGTTTTTTGAGCGTTTGGCAAACCAGATTATTTAATGACCTAATGAGTAAAATGACAAAAATAGACATTGCTGTATATTAATGTATAATATATATAATTTTTACAGTGGTATTTAAATTTGACCAAAATTATATTATAATTTATTTTTTTAACACAACAATATCTTTTATACAACATTTTCATTAACATATACAGTTTTTTTATAGAATACCTATTCGTTTAATGGGCTTTTTTCAGTGATAAAAACATATATACTATTCTAGAATGTAAGGTTGGAACTATAAAATTCTATAAGGTAATATATATAGTTATTCTAGAAAAATCTATCCATTTTCTATCTCTGCCACCGGTGCAATATAAAGCAAATAATGAATTACTTTATAAGGGTGTTTTCGTAATATTGATCTTAAGTCAAAAGTGCGTTTCCTGGCAGCATGTTGGAGGTTGCTGCTCCAAAACTCCATTTTGAAAGGCCTAAAACGCAAAAAAGTGATTATCAAGCTTCTTTTGCCAAACACTAAAAGTAGCTTTTTTGCGTTTTTGAAACGTGTTAATCAGATAATTTTTTTCAAACCGCAACCCCAAACACCCTCTTAAAGATGTGCGGAAAAAAAGAGGAGATGAATGAAATTTATTTTTTTATACCATGTTCCTGAGTTAGGAGAGAAAAAAAGTGATATGTGATGATTTTACAATTATACCCTTAATTATATATAAAAATTATGTCTTCTATAAGGTCATTTAAATAATTACTATATAGTTATTCAAAACTTCATAATATAACTTCTCTCTAAATCATCTCACTTTTGAGAATAAAGTTTTGGAGAGAAATTTAGCCAAATTTACTCTCCTCTTTTTTCCTCTTCTCTCCGAAATAAACTTTGGAACACGAATTTATTTTATTTTCTTCCCACTTCTTTCATTTTCTTTTAAAAATAAAACTCGAAAACGCAGCGTTAGATTTTATCAAAGTAGTTCAAGATTGATCAAGTTTTGGATATATATGACCATCAAATTCGGGTACTTACTTAAGGCAGATCTTAGGATCATTAGCAGACAATGTGATATGACTCATGTCAATCATTCATACGTTCAACCACTAAGAACGAACGGTGTAATGGTTAAAGCCATTCGCCAATCCTATGTGGCCTTCGCCATTGTCATAGCCATGACACCCTCCCCACTCGCCAATTCCATCGCCACTTATTTTAGCCGGTTAAGCAACGCAGAAACGACAAAAAAAAAGAACTCGAACGTTGGCAACGGCTATTTGAATTTAAAATAAGTATTTTTTTTATCCCCTTTTATTATTAATCCCCTTTTTCATTATATATACTCCATTTTTATCTCATAACACACAAATCCTAAATAACAACTTTCAAATTCTCTCAAAACACAACTAAATAAAATGAGTGATTCTTCAAACTATTCGAATATGTCCGATCTCGATGATATTGTTGTATTTTTATTGCGTTTTGTATTTTCTTTTCCGTATTGTAATTTGTATTTTTTTTTAATGAAATAAATTTAGTTTGTGTGACAAAATGAGAAAAATAAATAAATTGATGAGTGGTGGAACCCAAGTGGCTAAAATATGGTGTGTTATGAGTGAGACGGTATTTTGAGTTGTTGTGTTGAAATGGGGTGGCAATGATGTGACACTCAATGGAGCCCAAATGGCTAAACTTTTTTAGCCATTGTACCCCTTGCTCTAAGGTTGACCACAAGACTATAATGAAAAATCAAGGTAAATTATGCAAACAAATAAATTATTATGTTATAAGCAAATTATCCATCCTTTTGAAAAAGACATATTTGAATAGTATAGTATCCATTAGGACCAAAGCTCGTAACTTTGTTATTAGTCTTACCTAACAAGTTGCCATTATTATGTATTTATATCATATTAAATTTGTGAATTCTCTTGATATTATTTATATTTGTTCTTTTTTTTTTGAACTAGATATGATTTATATTTGTTCAACTTTGATTTTTGGTACTTCTTTTTTTAAATGGTAATTTTTTCACGTTTTCATGCCGCATGTATCACAAATATCTCTATTAAAACCCGAACTCACTACCTCTCGATTAGTTGGCACACTTACATGACAACGGCTCAATATTTTTTTAGTGAGTTCTTTGGGTAATGTCAAATGTGTAAAAATCAAGAGGTGACTCCTAAGTAAAGCAAGTAAAGCTAGGGTTTTGGGCCCATAATTTCTAAAAGCATTTTATTTCCAAAGACGTTTTATATATACAAAGTAAATCTCATGTTTCTTTGGTCGTCATCTTAAGAGATTCGATTATGTTATGTCTCAATTCTTCGATAAAATTTAAATAATCGAAATTTTGGGCCCTTTTTCAACTTTATAACCTTACGAGTTGTAAAAATTTTAATCCTATACATTAGGTATACAAAAGGCCCATTTTTGCATAAAAAAGTAAAAATTAAATCAATAAGACTAATTAAAATATGGCTATAATATTGTTACCGTTTGCCTTTATAAATCGGCGTTTAGTTTTTCATAAGATAATTTCACTCTTTGTATTTCTCTCATGTCATTCTTCAATCGAAAGTTGCTTTCAAGACTTTTAAATTCCCAAACTAAAATCAATTAAAAATTATTTAAGATAAAAAAATTGATAAGAAAGATCAAATTCATCAGCTAATTTGTCGATTGAATATGAAATATTATATCATATTGATTTTAAAAATATCAAAAAATTTGTATAAAAAGGTTAAATAGTAAATTTTATATAAACTATTTTCTGGCAAATAACTTTAATAAAAAACCTTGTTTTGAAACTTGGGTTCGGGCCTGCATGAAGGTTGAGTCGCCTGTTAAAAACTACTAGTAGTACTTCTTGCGTGGAACACTACAGAAACAGTAAAAGTGTAGGAGCAAAAAAGTGTTAGATTTATTGTCCCATATGCAAAAGTACAAAAGTTAAGTAGTTAGAGAGTTTGTACAATCCCATATTAAATGAAAGTATGAACGGTTAAGGGGGTGTTTGGGATTGCTTATTGAAAATAGAAAGTATCCGTTAATATGGCAGGATAAAAATAACTTCTCAACAGAGTCTGAAATTACTTGGAAGGTAAGAATTGGGTTATTGTTTCGTGAAATAATATGCATTTTTACCTTTTCATGTATGTATGCTTTGTCTTTGTATGTATTAAAAATAGTTATTTCTAGACACAAGTATATGCTATCAATGATGAAAACAAGCAAAAGAACCCGCGCGTTGCGGCGGGGCTAATTTTTTCCTGAATAATATTTTTTTTACGTTTCGGGTGGTTTTTTTTGGGCGATGCGTTATGGCGGGGCTAATTTTTAATATTTTCTTTTTTTTAATGATTCGGGGAAAAAAAATTGCGTTGGGACGGGTTAATTTTTTCCCGAATATTTTCTTTTTTTGGGACGGTTCGATATCTTTTTTTGTGGGCCGATGAATGTAAAAAAGTTGTGAACAATAAAAACTTGACGTGTTTTTTTTGTTAATTTTTTTACGGGATTTTTTTTGTAAGAAAATCGTAAATAGTTAAAAGTTGAGGGACCGTTTTGTATTTTTTTTTACTTTGGGCCACATTTTATGCGAATTTTAGGCTAGTTTGTCGACAAATGTGTATATTAGTAAAAAAATAAATTTATATGGCTTATGTGTTGGGCCTCATGTTTAAAGTGTTGTTTTTTTTTTTGCTATATGGGTTTTTTTTAATATAATGGGTTGTACGTTTGTGACCATATCGGTTATTTTAAAGTTATTAGGTATCGAAGATGTTTCCGCGGGTATTTTTTTTATCTGAATAAGTCAGAACTTTTGTAATATTTTTTTTTAACTCCTACTTTGTGCATACAAATTATAAAAAAAAAAAAAAAATTGGGCTGGCCCAAAATGGGGCAGCCCGTTACTGTAGCAATACTCAAAACGGCGGCGTTTTCTTCAACAAATGTGTATATTTATAATTATAATTATAATATTGTATTTTTCATAAAAGGCAAACAAGTAGTTTGTTGTAATATCACTTTCTTATGGATATTCTGCCTCTAAAAATTCCCAAAGAACATAGGCCATATATATTTTCTGACTGAGCAGACACTAGTTCAATGTAAATCGAAAGTACCATCAATGTAATAAAACAAGCAAAAGAACCCGCGCGTTGCGGCGGGGCTAATTTTTTCCCGAATAATTTTTTTTACGTTTCGGGGGGTTTTTTTTTTTGGCGATGCGTTATGCGGGGCTAATTTTTAATATTTTCTTTTTTTGTATGATTCGGGGAAAAAAAATTTGCGTTGGGACGGACTAATTTTTTCCCGAATATTTTCTTTTTTTGGGACGGTTTTGTAAATTTTTTTACGGGAATTTTTGTGTAAGAAAATCGTAAATAGTTAAAAGGTGAGGGTCCGTTTTGTATTTTTTTTTTACTTTGGGCCGGATTTTAGGCTATTTTTGGGTTTTTTTTTGGCTAATTTTTTCCCGGATATTTCTTTTTTTTGTATGATTCGGGAATATTTTTTTGCGTTGGGACGGGTTAATTTTTTCCCGAATATTTTCTTTTTTTGGGACGGTTCGATATCTTTTTATTTGGGCCGATGAATGTAAAAAAGTTGTGAACAATAAAAACTTGACGTGTTTTTTTTGTTAATTTTTTTACGGGATTTTTTGTGTAAGAAAATCATAAATAGTTAAAAGTTGAGGGACCGTTTTGTATTTTATTTTTTTTACTTTGGGCTATATTTCAGGCTAATTTTGGGCTAGTTTTTTTTTTTTTTACTTTGGGCCAGATTTTGGGCCACATTTTATACGAATTTTATATTTTTAGTAATAAATTATTTTTTATATGACTTATATGTTGGGACCTCATGATTTTTAAAGTGTTTGTTTTTATTTTTTTTTGCTATATGGGTTTTTTTTAATATAATGGGTTGTACGTTTGTGACCATATCGATTATTTTAAAGTTATTAGGTATCGAAAATGTTTCCGCGGGTATTTCTATTATCTAAATAAATCGGAACTTTTGTAATATTTTTTTTCCCTCCTACTTTGTGCATACAATTTTTTTTTTAAAAAACAAAATAATTTTTAAAAAATAAATCAAAATCATACTTTGGGCCAGATTTTAGGCTATTTTTGGGGGGGTGGGCCCCCCCCCCCCCCCCCCGGGGGACCCGGGGGGTTTTTTTTGGCTAATTTTTCCGGATATTTCCTTTTTTTTTACGATTCGGAATTTTTTTTTCGTGAGAGGGTATATTTTTTTCCCGATTATTTCTTTTTTGGGACGGTTCGATTATCTTTTTTGTGGGCCGATGAATGTAAAAAATTTTTGAACAATAAGAACTTCGACGTGTTTTTTTGGTTAATTTTTTTACAGGGTTTTTTTTGTAAGAAAAATGTAAATAGTTAATGTTGAGGGACGTTTTTTGTATTTTTTTTTTTTACTTTGGGCCACATTTTATGCGAATTTTAGGCTAGTTTGTCGACAAATATGTATATTTGTAAAAAAAAAAATTATATGGCTTATGTGTTGGGCCTCATGCTTAAAGTGTTTTTTTTTTGCTATATGGGTTTTTTTTTATATAAATGGGTTGTACGTTGGGACTCCATATACGTTATTTTTAAGTTATTAGGGTATCGAAGATGTTTTCGGGGTATTTTTTTTTATCTGAATATTATCAGAATTTTGTAATATTTTTTTTAACTCCTACTTTGTGCATATAAATTAAAAAAAAAAACACACAACAATTGGGCTGGCCCAAAATGGAGCAGCCCGTTACTGTAGCAACCCAAAATCAAAACGACGGCGTATCCTTCAACAAATGTGTATATTTATAATTTATGATAGGATACATATACTAATTTACTTATTCATTACTTCTTATAATTATAATTATAATTATAATTATAATTATAAGTTATACTAAACCTCAAAAATTGGGAATTGTGCTACATGATTAAAATAATTAAGACAATTAAAAAATTCAAATTTGTCATCCCCCACGACTTACTCACACCAAAAATATTAAAAAACTACTCACAGAAGCAAAGAACACAAAAAATTTAGTAAAAACAAAATTAAAAAAAAAGCTCCCAAAGTTTTCACTATATACGACATTTGTATATAACAAATTTTATATATCAATATTTAACAAATATGTAGCGTACTTTCAAATGAAAAACATACAAACATAAAGATATATGAATTACGAACAAAACGAGCTAAATATTGCAATTATTCGGACATACCTACGATTTTATAAAATATATTGAAGTTTAATATATATTTTTAAGAAACTTACGAAAATAGTCCTTGAGGTTATCAGTTCGTTGCAATGTTAGTCCTAACAACTGAGAAATAGTACTTGAGGTTATCGTTCCATTGCAAAATTAATCATGCGCGCCCGCGGCGACGCGCGAGTTACGAACCTCGTTATATATCATTACGTAGTATTCTTGAGCAAAATGTTGCCTCATTTACTATTAAAAAAACAGTTCACGACTTACAATGTAAAAAAAATCCATTTTCAAAAGGCACCCTTAGAGGCTTAGGTGTAGTAACGCCGGCAACGGCGTTGGCCGGCGTTACTACACCGCTAAGCGGCGTTGCCCAACGGCTATATACTAGTTTTAATTTTCCCCCTTATTTTTAAAAAGTTAGCAAACACCCCTTAACGGCTAGTTTTATTAAAAAAAATACAAAACAGCCCCTAACGGCTATATTTTAAAAAAAAATCATTTTACCCCCCTCACACAACTCATTATAAATACATCAATACCTCTATATTATTTTCTCACAAAAAAAACATACATTTTTTTTTGGAACTGCAATTTGTGGCTACATGGCCCCTAGCCCAGAAGGCGTAGCGAGCCCACACAACCAGGTTGGGTCCAGCTCAGAAGGCAATGGCACCCTTTCCTTTACACACGCGGGAGGAAACCCCTATCGCCCTAGACAAGACTCGAACATGAGACCTTGCCTAGGAGGGTAAAACCTCCATACCATTGGACCAAATGCCCGTTGGTAAAAAAAAAAACTGTCGAGTATCACGAATGGCTAATACAACAAGAAGCTCAACCATGATTGACCCGTACACCGATCTTCCGTGACCGTGAAGATGCCGAAAGACGTCTACGTGCTGATTATTTTGATGATCATTGTAAGTATCCGTTATACTATTTTCGGAGAAGATTTCGTATGAGCCGTAAACTTTTTCTAAAAATTTTCAATGGCATTTCAAGTTATACGGCCGATCCTCTCCCACAACATTTTCATTTCTTCAAATCTCGACTCGATTGTACGGGTCGAATGAGTATTAGTGCTCTTATGAAGTGCACAGCTGCCATACGCCAAATGGCATACGGCAGCACACCCGACGCGTTTGATGAATATTTGCAAATGAGTGAGCATACTGCACGAGATGCTCTATTTTTCTTTAATATGTGCATCATAGAATTGTATATGCCGAAGTATTTAAGAAAGCCAACACTTGAAGACGTTGTAAAAATACAACAAAAGCATAACAATGTTCATGGTTTTCCGGGAATGCTTGGAAGTATTGATTGTATGCACTGGGAATGGAAAAATTGTCCAGTGTCATGGCAAGGTCAATACGGTAGGGGTGATAAAAAATACCCTACTATAATGCTTGAAGCTGTAGCTTCGCAAGATCTGTGGATTTGGCATGCGTTTTATGGGATGGCGGGTGCGAATAACGATATTAATGTTTTAGATAATTCTCCGTTATTCGACGACCTATTAGATGACTTAGCCCCTGTGGTTCCGTATGTGGTAAACGGAGTTCAGTATCGTAATGGGTATTACTTGGCTGATGGAATTTACCCGGAGTGGGCAAGTTTCGTCAAATCATTCACGGTTGCAACTGATCCGAAGCATACGTACTTTAAACAGCGTCAAGAAAGTGCACGGAAAGATGTCGAACGTGCTTTCGGTGTTCTCCAAGGACGTTGGGGACTTATTCAACAACCGGCCCGTGCATACGAAGTCAACACATTACGTAGAATCATGTATGCTGGTATCATAATGCATAACATGATTTTAGAAGATCAAAATATGTCGGTTGTTGACTGGAAACATGTGTATTCTAATCCTGCAAGGTCACTGCAAACAGTGTGGATCGATCGATGTCAAACCCAACGTCGTAAAGCAAAAGAATTAAGAGACAAAGATACGCATATTAGTCTCCAACAAAACCTTATGAACCATATTTGGCGCGAAGTTGAAGAAGCATCGGAAGAAGATTAGTCGCCGGGGCGTATTTTTTTATTTTTTTTTTATTTCGGTATTATTTTTTTAATGTGTGTTTTTTTTTAGTATTGTAATGTGTATTTGAATTTTATGAATGAAATTGTTAGTTTCTTAAAAGAATGAAATACTTGTTTAGGGGGCTTTATGAAAATAAAGAGGTGAGTGGTGTTATTTGGTGTTATGATTGGGGGAGTGGTGTTGATGTTGGTGTTATGCTGATGTGGCGCTGACGTGGCAGCAAAAACTTGGTGTTGCCAAGTTATGATAACTAAGGCTCTAATAATGCAAGGTACTGATGATATATAAAATATTAAAATCAAGAAGCGACAAAGGGTGTAACTAGTGCAACTGTTCAGAAAATATGTGGCGTTACAAGTTGAAAAGAGAACAAGGAAGCAAATGACAAATGACAAAGGTAAGTGGTAAAAAATAGGGAAAATGTTTTCAAATAGTAACGAAGTTTGATGACTCTTTTAATTAGGTCATTCAAATTTTAAACTAATCACAAAAATCATCCAAGTTTTAATATTGTTTTATTATTGTGTAATTGTTTAAAAAAATTATCTTTAAGGTATTTATATGTGCATTATTTAATTGTACCTTAACAATAAATACTCACCTTCATGCATTTCATTAACCCCAACCAACTTAATGTACAACAAACTTATACACAAGTGAAAAGAGATATATGACATAAAATAATAACCAAGTTTGAAAAGTGTTCCGTTTTAGTCACTCAAACATAACAATTACATAATAATAGAACACTATCAAAACTTTGAGTGACTAAAACGAAACCCTTTTTAAACTTGATTATTATTTTATAATCAAAAGAAAGTTGCAGTGATTAAATTGGAACAAAACTAAAAGTTAGTTACTATTACATGATTTTAACCCCTAAAAAATAATAGTCCCACATCGGTTGATGTATTATGTTAGGAGATGGCTAATGATGTGTCAAAATGGAACGTCAAGATTTATATTTATAAACTTATACTACCTAAATTATTTCTACACACTAAAGAGCGGTGTACTTTATCATGCAGTATTGATAATATGCTTTACTTGATATGCAAAGCATTTAGCTTGTTTGCATCAACATGATTAGTGATCAAATGCATTGTTGATAATCATGGATTAAAGTCTACATGACTGTTTGAGTTTGTGGTAATTGAGAGTTAATCCTAGTTTGAACCTTCCTACCTTTTTCTATATAAATAATTTACAAACTCCTACATGTATTCCTCACATGTCTCCTACACAATCTTTTCTCCACCAAACATTCCCTAATCATTTGTTAATCACTTCTACCCAATAAATGATTATTCACACCTTCCACACACTTTAAATATTCCTTCCCTAAACCATTCCTTAATCATATTTGCCCATCTCTTTTCTCTCTTATGGCAATGTGATTATTTACCAAATCAATCATTTGATTATCATCCTCATCACTTAAACCTTCTTCACAACCATAAAGCCTAAACCTTCCTCACTTAAACCTTCCCCAAAACACACTCACATGGGATAACTCACATTCCCTTACACCATTGTACCTTGTTATACTTGTTGTCCCCCAACATTTCAACATAGGCTCCTAAACATCGTATCCCAACATTCTCTACCACACATTCCATATTCATTCTCTTCTTCATCTTTTCACACACAGACACAACTTGAATTTGTATTTCACACACACACTAAACCTTATCCTCCATAATCACTCACATACACTCTTGATTTTGAAATGCAAATCCACACTTACACACTTTACCAAAGATTCCCTTACACACTTTGCTAACTCACCATTCCTAACATTTGAATTTTGAATCTCAAATGTTAGGCTCCCTTCTATTACATCAAACATCACATCCAATCCAACTTACTACACCTCACAACCTTGTCTCTATCCTAACAATTCAAATTTGAATTTAAAATTTGAATTTTAAAGAGAGTCTCCCTTTTATCACATCATTTTATCACATCATGCCAACTCACTCTTTCTTTATCTCACATTCCTAATTAAATTTAATTTAAATTTTAAATTCTCTATCTTACAACATCCACACTTTCTCACCAAGTTTAGAATATTTCTTGGCATATTCCTTTCTCTGTTGACCATGTCAACTCATCAAACTAACCATGGTTAGTTTCCAACTAAGCCATATACATATGAAGAATACCCAAACACACTCTTTGTCCAATAGTTCTTCTCTATCTCTTTGATATTGGACAAACATCTCAAAATCTTCTTTTAAACTGCTTCACAAATGTTTTTAACAAATGGCTATCTGATTTGGTTGACCTTGAGTCTAAGAATGATGGAAAGGTCAAAGCGTGAAGTACAATTAGGGGTTTAGTAAGAGCGGGTAGTTAAAACGCTAAAAACTAGAAAAACCCGACTTGGGTTCCTAGTACGCTGACCACGCGTGTAATAGCGCGTCACTGGCTGTTATAAATACCCTATCTTGGTTATTGTATTCCTCGCCTTTTTCCAAACAATCTTTCTCTCTTTTTCTCTTATCATATCCTCTAAGTCTAACACCTCTTGTGTTCTTAATCTTCTCAATCTATCATCTATTAAAGAATACATCTCCGCAAGAGAGACATACAAGTACCTAATCCACACTTATTTGTTATTAATCGAGGGTCTTCTTTCTCAAACCCTTTATATTAGAATCGAGTCTCTAGGTTAGGTTAGGATTTGGTTTAACTATATTTTTTTCATTCAATTTGGTTATAAGGGACGTCTTGTATCTTAGTGATCAAGCCTAGATCATTGGGGATCTAGTTGTGGTTTGGTAAGCTTCCAAGTGAAAGTTCTTAGTGGTCCTAGTTGATCTTAGTGATCCTAGAAGAAAAGTTAAATCACGGGTACTTAGAGGTGGATTCCGAGGGCGGAATACCGTTGGGAGTAACTCCTATTTGTGAGCGCCGATCTTAGTACATATCGGTGGAGCAAAGTTGTAATACGGTTTATAGTCCACCATAAGGATTATACTAGAGTAATAGTATAGGTGTTGTGGATTCACAACTGGACGTACGGATGGTATAAACCCCCCATCCCGAACTAGTATATATGGTGGTGTCTTTCTCTCTCTCTCTCTCTCTCTCTCTCTCTCTCTCTCTCTCTCTCTCTCTCTCTCTCTCTCTATCTCTCTCTCTCATTCTACTTCATAAGTTATAACCACATAAGAGTACTACACCACTCAGTTCTTTAAGACTTAAAGTTTTAGAAACTTCGAAGAAGTCAAGAAGACCGTGTAGAACAATTTGAGTCTAGCGCGCTGCCCACACGTTAGTGCGTGGCCAGCGTGCCAGAATCTCAAAGTTGTTTTCTTTGGACTTTGGCGTTTTAAATACTCGCACTTGTTAAACCCCCAATTGTACTTCACTCTATGACCTTTCAATCATTCTTACACTCAAGGTCAACTAGCTCAAATAGCCATTTAATAAAAGCATTTGTGAAGTATTAAAAGCATTTTGCTTATCCGATATTGTAAAGAGAGAAAAGAATTATCAAAAGGGGGTATTTTAGGTATTCCTCAAAGTGTAACTAGCTTAGTTGGGATCCAACTAAAGATTTGAAATAGCTAGTTAGGGTACAAGAGAATATTCTTAGAATATTCTTTGCTTGGAGAGAAAAGGGGAAGAATTTCAAATTTGAATTTCAAATTAAGTTAGCCACATGTTGGATAAAAGAGAATGGGTTATGAATGAGTTAGCATGATGTGATAGAAGGGAGCCTATTGATCTTGGTTTAAAATAGATGGTGAGGATGTGAAGAAGATAGGTAAGTTGGATTGGTGAAGTGGCAAGATCAATGGTAGAGAGAGGTGTGTTTGTTGTCTGAGTGAGATGAGTATGTTTATAAGATAAAGTGTGTTTGTTTGAGATGAGAGTTTAATCCAATGGTTGATAAGAGAATGAGGTATATTAGATTAATGAGGTGGCTTGATTAAGGGCAGAAGAGAAAGTGTGTTTGTTGTATTTGTTTGAAATCAATCTAAGGGTGGAGAAAAAAGTGTGGGAACTTGGATTGATAAAGTGGCTTGATCAAGGGTGAGGATGATGGAGTGTGTGTATGAAATTTAAATGTTGTGGAGAATAAGATGAATAGTGAATGAGTAATGGAGAATTTTTTGAAAAGATGTAGAGGATCCTTGGTTGGGAATGAAGGGAACATAAGCTACAACAAGTACAAGGATAGTACATTATGTAAGAGAATGTGAGTTAGCATTTTGGAGATTATTTGGTGAAGGCTTGTGTGAGTGAAGGTTTGAAGATGAAGATAAAGATGAAGAAGATGAAGATAAGGATGAAATCAAAGGATTGATTTGGGTTTATAATCACATTTCCAATAAGAGAGGAAAGAGTGAGCATATGTGATTATGAGATTGTTAGGAAGAAGGTGTTTGGAGTGTGTGTGGAAGAGATGAAATCATTTGTTGGTTTAGAAGGGTGAACAAATGATTAGGAGGAATGTGTTGTGTAGAATAAGTGTGGACTTGTATATGTGAGGAATAAATGTGAGTTTGTAAAACATTTATAGGTAAGGAGATGAGAAAACTCAAAGTATAATTAATCTCTAAATGCCACAAACTCATTTAGTTATTTAGACTTTAATCCATGATAATCAACAATGGATTTGATCACTAATCATCTTGATGCAAACAAGCTAAGTGCTTTGTGTCACACCCCGCCAAGGCGGAAACGCGAGGCGTAAACAAGAATGGATATCATCACAACACATGGTGTCTATATAGAGAATACTAAAATGAAAACTAAAGTAAAGTAAAGACACAAAGTGTCATAACAATACCCAAAACCTAATGGTGTCTTTATTAATGATAAAGAGGTCTCGTCAATAAATGACATGCAAAACATAATCCAAACAATTCATGCAAACGTATTTATTCAAACATAAATCATAAAGAAACTCCAAGCATCCTACGGTCTCTTCTAGCCACTTCGCTCTATCTTAACACCATTAAGCTCACCTGAA
>BQNB010037713.1:0-44221 GCA_026074375.1 Tanacetum coccineum | reverse complement strand
GATTACAACATATATGTAAGGTGAGACCACGTCATGCAGAGATATAAGATAACATCAACCATGGCATAAATAAATCCACATCCTACAATATCATGATCATAATCAACAGCGTAGGTTAATACTTAATACATCGTTTTACCTGAGTAAAAGAGTTTAAGCTTTTCATTAACGCTACCAACCGAGTATTACTCAAGTTTAGTGGGATATAATATAAAACGAGCTACACTGACAAATCTATTTATCTATAAACGAGGGTGCCTCTCAAGATTCTAGATGCTAGACTCTTATGTTATCTTTAAGTGACTTAATATTCTCTGGTGGTGGTGGTAATGATGAAGGTAGTGCAGCGGCAAACTCAGTAATGCATGCCTTAGCAGATGGTGATCGTGGAGTATGGTGTTAAATAGGCATCCGTACTATACGGGATTTGGTCTTAGAAAACAAGATGATATGGTGTGGAGAGGTGGGTGGTGTAGAAGCAGACTTATCAATCTCAAATGCCTCTGTATCCTTCACAACATCATCATCATTGGTGTCATCATCAGATGACTCATTATCATCATTGTCTCCTCCGTCGACAGGATGGTCAGCAGGGCCCTCCTCATCCTCCTTCGGATTGAAGTCAGCAATGTAGCCCAGTGATAGGGCTGTAGGTGAGGCATCCGCAGGTAGAGGCTAATCCTCTATTGGTACCTCTAGCTCCTTATCAGAAGCTCATTGGAATCTCCATGGCTCGAAATTAATATAGACAGACGTGTAGGTAACCATCAATGGTGAAAACATGATTGCTTGCAACAAGCAAAACTTAACTTATATAAGTATATTATATAAGACCGGTATGGTAAATATGAATATGCGATCATGGCATAAATGAATGGTGGTAAGATATCATATTCGATAGCTTAATGTTTAGGTAGCGTTTAGGACCTACGAGCTTATAGTGCTACCTTGCCTAAAGAAATGTTCCCCTATTTATATAAATAACCCTTATATAAATAATTGTAGAGTATGTGCGAAAGAATGCAAACTCATCTTTGTATATATACATAAGACCCTCATAGTAACGTACATACTATAATATGAACACATATATGAATCATGTAAGTAGCTAGTAAAACTAATTAATGCAAACAACTAGTGTATGTATGTCCCGTTAAAACCCTTTTGTATGAATGTAATGTTTGAAAACGGTTATAGTCCAGCAAAAACATTTGACCTGGTTCTCTATAACCTTGGCTCTAGATACCAATCTGTAACACCCCCAAATAGGGTCGCAGCGGAATAATGTGTCCGAGAGCGTTACTTCATAGATCAATAGCACTAGATATGAGAATGACCTCTAAAAGAGTCCTTTAAAATACGATACATTGGATTTATTGAAATTGTTTGATATAAAGCACAACGGCTTAAATTGTTTAATATTTGATAACAAATATTTTAAATCATAAAAAATATCCTAAGATGTAATGACTCCAAATCTTTTATGCGTGACTCCCCAAAAGAGTATCCCCAATGTATCCTTAGCACCTCGTGCCTCATATACCTGAGAAAACATGCTTTAAAATGTCAACATAAAGTTGGTGAATTCATAGGTTTATGTAAATATAATGTAGGACCGCAAGATTTCCCCGTGATTATGCAACCTGTACAGACATCACAAAATGTATTTACGTTTCCCTAAGTTCATGACACTGAAGCTCGACATGTATGAATGCAATATAAATATTGACACATTGCCCGTAATGTTGTTTAACCCGAAACATCCCAAATCCGACATGGTATACATCCGTTGGTTCACTCCGTGACACCAGTAAGAGCTACTCACCCAAATGGGGATGTCAATCCCAAATAGATCTATTTATAACATTCGCGCTCACACAAAGTAATTAACAGTTCATGATAATGGGCTTAAAGGGTTATCGCTACTTAGGCAAACACGTAATCATGATAAAAATGTACACTTGCGTCCAATTTGTAAAACAATGCATGTTTCTCACCCCAAAAGTTGTAAATTATTGATATAGTAAAACATGGGGCTATGAACTCACCTTAGTGAATAGTGTTAATAATATGAATCAAGTGAGTGAGTCGACAAGCGAAATCCGAACGCAACCTAATTAAATGTAGGCCGTATGAGTACAATGTACTTAATAGTACTACATCACAAGTTATATAGTTACACCACCACCTAATAGTCTTTGTTTAGTTTGAAATGTCAAAACAATGTTTAAACCGTACTTTATTGAATAAAGGTGTTTGTATTTGTATCCGTAAGATAAAGTGTGGTTTTCATCTCACAATCGATTGCTTGTAAATAATACATGTTTTAATATTATTATGGATTATATTATGATATTATATAATTGGTTTAATTGTTTTTATGAAATAGTGCACAAAAGTAAAAATAGTGCATACGGTTTTATAAACCTTATATCGTTATCGTTTAAACTCCGTTTTTCACATTATTTATATCCATGGCTCCGTATTAAGAAAATATATCAAAATATTATATTTATAATATTTATGCCCCTGATGAACAGTAGTTTTAATTGTTTTTATAAAATTATATAAAACAACTTTTATATAATTAATCGTCGTAACATTCCAAAAGTCATAACTTAGTCATATTTAATCTGTTTCGCTCGTTCTTTAAATGTATGGATTCGTATTTGAAAAGTCTAATCAAATTTTATATTTATGATATGGTTTGGTACTGTTATGAACAGTAACAGTAAGTGAAAGTTTATAAAAACACTTTTTATAACTTTAATTATTGAAATCGTATTTTAATCGTATCTCGTTCGTTTTAATTTGGTTTTTAGTGATTCCTATGTCTACGTCTTCGTAACTAAAAGCTATATTTGTGAAAATTATTTCCCAACAGTATACTGTCGTGAACAGTAACCTATTTTTATAAATTTACTTTTATAAAAATACTTTTATATATTTAATTATTGTAAACTTAAAAATGTCATATCTCCTTCGTTATTGCTCGGTTTTTCAAGTTTCTTATATGCGTACGATCCTTGTGATAAATACTAATTAAATAAAATATAAAATATATATGTTTATACACGAATTCAAACAGTAGGTATTTAAGTTTGTACCTAATTATCTTTATACACTTGATTTATATACTTTTCATTTTATTAAACTATTACAAGTCCTCTAACTTATGAAATGACATAACTTGATATATCTTAGTCCTTTATAATGTGTCCATACTACTTATCCATAAGTAAGTGTCCTCAAAATCATTTGTTCATAACTTTGTAATTAAAACTTTTAACACAAAATAATTCATAAACTAACCACATAAATTATTTAACACTTATATAAATTGTATACCTTCATTTTAAATATTATTTCACTAATGTACATATAAGATTCGAATTATAATGTACTTGTAATATCTCATAATTTCATG
Source organism: Tanacetum coccineum (assembly GCA_026074375.1). NCBI lineage: Eukaryota > Viridiplantae > Streptophyta > Magnoliopsida > Asterales > Asteraceae > Tanacetum > Tanacetum coccineum. The sequence goes on along the minus strand of BQNB010037713.1, from coordinate 40,794 downwards.
AAAATAAGCTCGGTAGTGATTAACATATATAAGCAAGCATGTACATAATTTAATGAATGAATGAAATGTTTAAACTTTAAATAGACCTTATAGATGAGTAGTAGGATGATGAACACAAGCTTATACTTAAGCTTAAACCCAATAATGTAAACCCAAGATCAAACCCTAATTAGGAAAATCCTAATTATGTTTCTTGTATGCTTCTTGTTAAACCACAAACCCAAGCTTCTAATGCACTTGAATGATCTTAGATATACTTAGAATGAATACTTGTATGCTTGAATATGAAAATTATATGAAACTCTAAATAAATAAGGGTGAGCCGTGGGTTATAGATGGAAATGGAGAGAGTTTTGTGGCTTGGTGAATTGCTTGGAGTATGTAAATGAATGCTAGTATGTATGACCTTCCTTATATAGCAAGAGGGAAACCTTAAACCATCTAAAACCAAACCATGAGATGTAGTGGTTTCAAGTACAAGTGTAAGAAGGCTTCTCCTCCCCCTAGGCATGTACATGGCTGAAATTGGTGTTTAGGGTACATGTGATGCGCAATTTATGGAAACTTGTGATGAAAGTACTAGTTGTGGGGTTTATGAAAGTATACAAGCGAGTTTTGATTTAATTATCAAGTGTATGTGTATGTATCCGGCCTAAGTGGCTAATAAGTGAGAAAGTGAGTTAATTTTTATGTATTGGGTATAATTGTGAGTATTGGTTTGAGTATAGATAGGTATAGGTGCTTCCGGGTATGCCCGAATGTAATTTATTGCGAAACGTAAGCGTTTTACGTAACGAATAAAAATAAATTATGAAAAGTTATAAATTATACTCTTAATAATCATATAACACTTGCTTGATGTAAACTTTTATTTGTCTGGTGTCCGTTTACGTTGAATGATGATTTTTAGTTTACGCGATTTAACTATACGATAATAATTAAAAACGAACGCGTAAAACTCTAAAAATAAATAATGGAATAAATGAAGTTGTAAATGACCTGAAAATGTGAAATGTTACAATATTTGCGTTTACTCGCAAGTAATTAATGGTTCATGATATGGAAATAGTGGCATTTGAAGGTACTTAGGCAATAATATATCTGGATAGCATACAGTTGGAAAAACACTTGCATTCATGGTTTAAGCATGTATCCCCCTCGCGGGTTTATAAAGTATTTAAAAGATTTAAAATGCGAGGCTATGAACTCACCTTAACAGGGAAATCTGATTGATGGCAAAAGTATATGAAATGAAAGTAACGGCCTCGTCACGTAACCTGAGGGTAATATGTCAAGTCTTAGTGTGATTGTTTATGTTTTCAAAACTTTATAAAGTTTAACATACATCTTACTTTGATTTATTAATTTATGGAAATATTGTATCACTGTTCGGGCTATCATAATTCAGAGGTCATGCAGTAAACGTTTGAGGAGCTAGGACACTTTAAATCGTAAATCTAGCAAACTCATCAAAACGTATACTCAAATGAAACCCCTCACATGAAATTCCCTAGTAACGTGATACGATAAGATTTTAAGTTTCTTCAAAAGCTAGTCGATGATAAATTACGTTATATTTATAACATAATTGTTTTATAATGCGTCGATCGATGATTAATAACGATAAATGTGTCGGGTTTTAATAAAATCGAGTTTTATAATATTTATATATATATTTATAATTTATATAAAAATATTATATTTTATATTTTTAAGAATGCCAAAAAAATGACAATATATACCCTTGGTTTATATACTTTTACAAAGTTAGTCCTTTTAGTTTATACTTATATAAAATTAACCTTTAACTTTGGAAATTGGCAAAATAGGTCCCTGAGGTTTATACTTTGGATAAATTACAGAATTAGTCCCTGGATTTTAAAGTTTCAAAAAATGGCAATATATACCCCTTGCATGGGGACGAATTGCAAAATAGGTCCAAAAGTCATGCAAGCTTATTTTTGGAATTCAAAAGAGTTTTGCAGCCCATGGTTTATAAGAATAAGCTAAAATAAGTGGCTTTTACGTTTAGCTTATGAAAAAGGGCTTATGATTCGAAAATACCAAAATGGGTACGTTTGGTTCGTTTAGGGTTTAAAAAGAAACCCGATGGGTTTAGGGATTTTAGGATTAGTTCTAGGGTTCATAAAAGTGACATACAAGCTTATTAGAATAGCTTAAGGGTCTTTTTAGGGTTTATAGCTTATTAGGGATCATGAAAATGAGTTACGAATAGGATTTAGGGTTTTTAGGGGACAAGTTTGATTGCGAATTTTAACTAAGATAGCTTAGGATTAAAGGGCTGATTTAATAGGATTATGAAGATGTTCAGGAGCTTATTAAGATGATAGCAAGCTTATGCTAGCTTGCTCATAGAATTTCGAAAGATTTAGGGCTCCAAAATGGACCCGTTAGGTTACGGTTTTGGTTTTTAAAATGGTTTAACATAAGTTTTGATTGTATAATGGTTATAACCAGATTATGAAGGATCTAATAACATAACAAGAGTGTATAGAACAAGATGGGAAAGCTTACAAGTGCACAAAATGATGAAATGGGTCAAATGGAGCAAAATGGAACCTGTGAGCTTATGTTATGAATCAAGAGCTCATTTGATCTTAACCTTGGCTACTAATAGGCTTGTACTTTCATCCTTAGCTTCCTTAGGATCTGCTAGTAACCATTTAGGTGTATGTTTGTGTTTGATGTGAGTTTAAGGCATGCATGCATACGTCTTTATATATGGTGCAAGAACTTAGAGACCAAGTTAAGCTAGAGAGGTGGCGAGGTATGGTGAGGGCACGGGCTGCAAAGAGTGACAAGGATGGTTTACTTGGTGTACAAGGAGAAGAGGTAGCATTTTTCTTGGTACCCAAGGTAATGACGAGGCTAAGGGTGACACGGAGGTGATAAGTAGCTTACAAGGAGCTTATAGAGGTGCTTGTAATGTGTTTTGTGGGTTTAAACTAGGTTAGAACAAGGGTTTAAGGTGTACGGGTTTGATTAGGGTTGCGGGTTAAGGTTAGGATTTAGGTTTAGGGTTTAACTGAGCTAGGGTTAGGGTTAGTTTAGAGTTTATGATTAGTGTCTAGGATTTGGATTAAAGTTTAGTGTTGATTTAGGTTTAATGATTAGGGTTTCGTATAGAGTTTAGGATATTGGGTTTCGGATTAGGGTTTATGGTTTAATCTGAATGTAGATTAGGTTGTAGGGTTTAAATGTGTTTAGATGTTGTTGCTAAGAGAGCTTGTAAGCCTTGCTAGAAGAGTGGTACAATCGGATTTCAAAAATGGAGGGAAATGAGCTTATTTGAATTTTGTGCTTCAAGAACTTGTACCTTGTGCTTTAAAGATGTTGTACACTGGATTTGAAATAATATATGAGATTAGGGTTTTGATATAAATGTTAACAGATAATGTTCATTTAGTAATAACGTCATGAAAATTACGTTAAATAGATAACGTACATTGTATAGAGGATATTAGAATATAAACTTGACATATTAGATCGTTTACTTGATATAAACGTAGATAGAGATGGTATAGGTAGTTGCGTGAGCTCGTTTACTTTAGTTATGTAAACTACGTTACATAATAGAATAAAGCAAAAAATTTCCCGTGAAAAAGTAGTATTTAATATAATATAAGTGGAAATTACAATGATGAAAATTGTGGGTTGTTACAAAAGAGTATGGTCACAATTAAGGAATTAGCTAAACCACTCGTCAATGTCGACTTAATTCCGTAGAACTTGGTAGTTGTGACATCATCATAGGTATGGATTGGTTATCGAAGTACCATGTGGCGATCGTTTGTGATGAAAAGCTCATTCGTATTCCTTATGGAGATGAAACCTTAACCATTTGAGGTGATAGAGGTGAATCTAGGTTGAATATTATATTCTGCATCAAAACGCATAAATATCTATAGAAAGGTTGCCATGTGTTCTTGGCACACATCAAGGAGAGGAAGACTGAAGATAAGTCAGAAGAGAAGCGACTTGAGGACGTGCGTATTGTTCGGGACTTTTTGAAAGTCTTTCCTGAGGATTTTCCTGGACTCCCATCCGTTAGGCAAGTCGAATTTCAAATCAACTTAGTGCCTGGAGCGGCACCAGTGGCGCGAGCACCTTATAGACTATAACCATCATAAATGCAAGAACTGTCTAGCCAACTACAAGAACTGGCCGACAAAGGATTTATCAGGCCGAGTTCCTTACCCTGGGGAGCTCCGGTTATGTTTGTTATGAAGAAGGATGGATCCTTCTGAATGTTCATTGACTATCGTGAACAGAACAAGTTACTGTAAAGAACCGATATCCACTACCGAGGATTGATGATCTTTTTGATCAACTACGAGGCTCGAGTGTTTACTCCAAGATCGATTTTCGATCTACCTTCAACATAGGTTCAGAGATGAAGATATCCCAAAGACAACATTTGTAACACCCTCAAAATAGGTCGCAGCGGAAATATGTCCGGGAGCGTTACTTCATAATACCATTGCATAAGTCATGAGAGAACGACCTCTAAATGAGTCATTTGAAAAGTAACCTTGAAATGTTTAGACTCCAATGCACATCAAGTAAGCCAAGCATCTAATTCACCTGAGAAAAACATGCTTAAAAGTGTCAACATAAAGTTGGTGAGGTCATAGGTTTATGTAAGTATAAATGTGAATCACAAAACTATATATATAAATTTACTATGTTACAAGTCCCGCCCATACAAGACTTGTAACGCATAAACTTAAATATATAGGTTTTTAAAATGTGTATAAAACACAAACCACACAAAATGCGTTTGTTAAAATGTTAGAATCAAAGATTTGTAAAGTATGCATGACCATTTCAATCCTTATAATAAACACAAAAATGTAAGTATGAATGTTGAAATCAAAGATTTGTAAAGTATGCATGACCATTGTATCCAATACAATAGTCACTATGTGTGATTACGATTTCACCCCTATGTTCATGAAACTGCGACTTTGACGTGTATGTATGCCAATCTTTTCAGGCACTGTAAGTGTTCATGTATATGTAGTTCAATGTAACGACATGGTATAACGTTCGTTGGCCCTATAGACACCAATCCAGAATGGGGATGTCAATCCTAAATAGATCTATCTTATAACATTCGCGCTTACCCTCCGAGTAATTAACAATCCATGCAACTTAAGCTAATCCGTAATCATTTGTATGAAAATAGAGTTGTTGCGTCCATAAGTGAAAACAAGAGATGTATCTCACCGCGAGATATGTAAATGAGTATGTACAACGAGTTTGTAATCCATCATGTAAATGAGTTTGTAAACGTTCATGTAAGCGAATTTGTAATCAACCATGTAATGAGTTTGTAAGTAAGTTATGAAAACAAGTATGAAATGATTTGTAAATGCGCATGTATTCTCACCCCAAAAGTGATAAAGTATGTGTAAAACGAGTAAATGTAGGGCTATAAACTTACCTTAGTGAATGACTTTTGTTGGGAATTCACCTTTACGTGACGACATTACAGAATTACCATAGTTTATCATAGTCACATACGCGAGGACTAGAATAGGCAACTATGTATAGTTTAGAGGCGTATGGGCTATATATACCCCTCTATGGCTTCCATAGAGGGGTTGAGTCATTATTTTGGTGTGGAGTCATTTTGTATCTTTCATTCATATCCATCTAATATCAAGTTCATCTTCCATCTCACTACTCTCTCTCACTAAAATGGCTATCATGTGGTTTGACTCACCAAGACCACCGGATCATAGTTTTCGTGAATCTTACAATTGGTATCAAGAGCCATGGCTACATACTCTTGGGTCGGTTTTATTTGTGTCCGGATGGTCTCGAGTTAGTCTCAAATCTGTCACTTGTGTGTTTGTTGTCTCATGTTTAAAGCTTATTATAGCTTATTTTCAAAAAAAATTGTGAGTTTACTTGTCTCAAATGTCACGGTTTCAATTTTTTTAGTTTTTTTTCATTTGCTTATTTGGGCTTACTGTTCAAACATATATTTTGGGCTTCATTAACTGTTTTTCAGTTTACTAGTGGCTTATTTTAATCGAGCATATTCAAGATTTTGGATTTGCTTATTCTGTTCTTGGTCATGGTCTGAATAAGATGAATACAAGAAAGGTCAAATAGAACTTTTTGGAGTCTTGTGACAACCGAACGAGTTCAACCTTTAAAGTGCCGATCTAATCATTTGCTCAAGAACCGAACTAGTCACTCTACTAGTGCAAACCGATCTAGTCGTTTTCCTATTGCAACCGAACGAGTCCCAAACTTAAGGAACCGAACGAGTCTTAGCCTTTAAGAACCGAACGAGTGATTATCAATGGCAACCGAACAAGTCTACCTTTATCAACCGAACGAGTCTGCTTTTTAACAACCGAACGAGTCATAGACTATGTGGACGATTTAATCCAGGACTGTTCTAAGATTGCTTTAGACATATGCTCACCTTATTGAAAAAAAAAAACCGTTGTGGTTTCTAGGATAGTATTATTGCTTTTCAGACTTTTAAAAAAGAAGCTTACCGAAGCTCCGATCTAGTTGTCCCCGATTAGAACCTACCTTTTCGGAACTTATATGTGATGCTTAGTGATTTCGCAATTAGGGTACGGGTTTTTGGGACATACTGTAAGATGATGCTGATTTTCAGCCTATACATTATGCTGTAAGACAATGACCGAAGCCTCAAATTCATTTACACTATGATAGAAAAGGAATTTGCTTGTGCCGTAGTTTTATGCTTTTTGAAAAGTTTCAGCCATATCTTGGTCTTATCTAAAGCATTAGTTTTATACGGATCACTCGACTCTTAAATACCTTCTTAGTAAACAAGATGCAAGCGAGATTGCCTCCGGGTGGGTTCTCCTCCTATTAAGAGTTTTGATATAATTATCGTGATTAAAAGGGAAGTGAGAGCTAGCGGTCCCGATCATTTATCTGGACTTGATGGGAATCCTCATAAGGACTGTGTTAGAAAATAAAGTCATTAAATGAAAATTTCCCCTTTAGAAAACTCTGGGAGTTATATATAGGTGGAAGTACACCATGGTTTTGCCCGATTATGAACATTCCAGGCGGGGAATTTTATCGTCAAAGGGATGTCGTCCCAACAAAAGAAGAATTCTTTAAAGCGTTAAACTTTACTTTTTGGGACGGGACCCTACTTTTTTGGATTGTGCGATCATCATTGACGGTGTGTACATGGCCAAGAATCTTTTGATATCTCAAAGCTTCTCTGAAGGACTCCATGGGGGACTCATAGTGCCAATTTCACCGCTGATAAAGTATTTGATGCCCGATTTCCTTTGGTTCCGACCATATATTGAGATGCCCCTTATGATGATCAAATATTGTGATATGTTCAACGTCAGGCAAATTCATTAAGAGACGAAATTGCTCAAACGTTATTCAGTTTGTGAAATCTTTGATGTATGGGGTATCGTTTATATAGGTCCGTTCCGTCTTCGCGATGGAATAAGTACATTTCGTAGCGTTTGACTACTTATCAAAATGGGTAGAAGGAAGGCACTTCCACACTAATGTATGCTCAAGTTGTAGTAAAATTCTTGACTTCTCTTTTCGCCGATTTGGAAACACCCTAGAGCTATTATAAATGTGATGTTATGACCCATTTTTGTAATGATAATTTGCTAATGTAATGGTTTAATTATGGGTTCACTAATCGTCTTGCTACTACTTATCACCTTAAACGAGTAGAACAAGTGGTGGGTTTCAATGTGCTGAAACGTATTCTTGAGAGGAACGTTGGTGTGGATGAAAACCTGCCTCATGGTCCGATAAGCTATATGATGGCTTCTATGGGCATTTCATACCAACTTTCAATGACATCCGATTGGTTTATACTACAGTACAAGCTCGTGTATAGAAAGTCTTGTCATCTACCTATTGAATTAAAGCATAAAGCATATTGGGCCTTGAAACATGCTAATTTTGATCTTAAAAGCGCGGGTGATCACCGGAAGCTTTAACTTAATGAACTTAATGAGCTTCGTGATCAAGCATACGAGAATTCTTTGATATATAAAGAGAAGACGAAGAAGCTTCATGACTCTAAGATCAAAAACCGCATTTTCAATGTTGGTGATCGAGTTTTACTCTTCAATTCTAGTCTAAAGATATTCTCAAGGAAGCTTAAAACCCGTTGGTCATGACCTTTCACCATCACCCAAGTTTTTCCATATGGAACCATCGAGTTATCTCAACCCGATGGTCCAAACTTTAAGGTGAATGGTCATCGTGTGAAGCATTACTTTGGAGGGGACATACCATCAAAGGTAGTCTGGATTCCAACATATCCATCAACAACCCGTCATGACAAAACTAAAGGCGGGGGAAGGGGATCGAGTCAGGCTATGTGAATCGGTACCAAAAACAAAGCGCTTCGTGGGAGGCACCCTATGCTTATCCATTTTCCATCTTTCTTCTTTCTTATTTCTAAAGTGATGTGAGGAGGCTTGTACTCTTCCGATTCTTGTTGTTTGTGCTTGTGATTGTTTGTAGGATTGACCCAAAATTTTTGAAGACTCTCGTGTTCGGTGTTTTGTCCCGGTCTACATGGAGGCTCCTAGCCTTTGCTATGCCATTAGTGTGGGGATATCCAATATCACTAGATTTATTATGACTAACATCTATCTTTTAGCATACTTGATAAATGGCTTAAGATTTTTGTGATACTTTCTCCATGCTCGGATTATGAATTCGACTCTTTGAGTTCTAGTATGGGGTTATAAGGCTTAGACTAGGAAACATTGAGGACAATGTTTATTTTTAGTATGGGGTAGTATATCTTCGATATGATCTTACCTAGTTTTGCCCGTTGTTTTCACGTACCCCGCTTTCCCGCAAAATTTTTAAAATTTTACATATTATTCAAAAAAATGTGTAGAAAATGATGAAAAAAAAATAGTTGATAAATAATAAGTGTTTTGACACGAATGTAGGCTTTTCGTTAGTGAGAACATAAGTAAATTTTGACCCGACCGGTTTTATATCTTAGCTTTCTCCTTAACGTGTATAAATTGAAATTTGCTAATCTTTTATACAAGGAGCTATAAAAAGCAAGTCTAGCTTGAAAAGGTCAAGATTTTGGCAGTTTCCATTATTGATTTTAATACGCCAAGATCTCGATTTCTTGCTAAGCATCACGAGTTTCTTTATTAGAAATTTTAAATTGTGAAGAACAAGAGATGATAGAGTAGAATATAAGTTTTGATGCTAAACGTAGAATAGTTAGATTTCTTTAAGGCTCATAAGTGTTAATTGTGGCTTTTTCTCCCATTAGCTTGTTTTACCTTTATAAATAATTGTTTAATAAATAGAGTTAAGAAATCACAAAATCACAAATAATTGTTTTACTTTTGGACTAATTGTTTTACCTTTACAAAATCACAAATATAAGTTTATTTTGCACAAATTGTTTTACTTTACAATATGGTTTTACCTTTATAAATCACAAATTACTTTTCAAAGTCCCAAACTAATTGTTTTACCTTTATAAATAATTGTTTTACCTTTACAAAACGGCCCTTGAATAATTAAAACAATTCACCAAAAGTCCCAAAATCAATAACACCGTTAGTCCTTTATTACTTAGGGACTAACAGTCATTAAGTTTAAAATATATAAACCCCTTTTAAAATCCTTAGCCCAAAAGCCCCCAAACCATGGTCCATTTACCCTTTTATTAAAACCAGCTTAAAGTCACGATTACCCAGTCAAACCCTCAAGTCAAAACAAACAAAAGATAAGACAAGAAAACAAGGGGCGCGAATGGTTTTACTATTCATCTTCGTCCCAATTTAACCCTGAGTCAAATTAAACGGGTAAAACCACTTCCCTTCACTCGTCCTACATGGCAATAAAGATTCTAGTGCAAAGCTCTAGCTCAGCAAAGAGAAACGTCATCAAAGCCAATGATTGGCCAGTTCTGACAACAAGGAATGACACACAATCATCAAAGAAACACAGCAAGTGAGGGAGTTTTACACTAAATTCAGTGGAAAAGAAGCACAATCAGTTCTCAATGATTGGATTGCCACACTGGCAATCTGTGTGACTTATCTCAATCCAAGGGCTACAATTCAAGATACTATTTCAGTTAGGGATCTAAGGCTGAGATTAAAGGAGTGTCTAAGAACCTAGAAGCATCTCCTTTTGCCTATAAAAAGGAGCCTCAACTCATACTCACGGGATCATCTTAGCGAGAGTAGTTTATTTAGGGTAGCTTTTAGCTTATGTAATTTTAGCTTATTGTAACATTTTTAATATTGATTTCAATTGATGTAAATTCCTTTTTAAGCTTGTACTCAGTTTTGAAATCAATAAAAGTTTGTTTCATATTATTCAATTTACAATTTTTGTTTTACTTATCTTACATAATGGTTTAAATAACTCTCTAATACTGTTTCATAAGCTCAAATTGGTCATAAACTGTTAAAAGCTCCTCATAACTTAAATACTCCATGGAATTGGAAGGCTGCTTTGAGTATTCAAGTGGTAATAGTTCCTGATGGTCAGGAGTTAGGATTAGATTAGGAGATTGATTAAGCTTAAAGCTAAAAGCTTAGGCTACTTTTATAAGCTCTAATTTGAGCATTCACCTCTGTTTAGCTGAGGTGGAGGTACTCATTCCTTTTCCTTTTTCTATTTACTTTGTTGTCACTTTATATTCTAGTTATACTTTGCATTTTAGCTTAATCTGCTTAATATTAGCTTATTGTTGATTAGTGAAGCTTAATATTGCTTAATATAGTTATTTGATGTTTATCTAGTTTACTTTTTAGATTAAATCTCATTTTTCAAGTATTAGTTATAAAACAGTTATAAAATTCAAAAATATTAGCATTAGGTATAAGCTTACTATTTCTGCTTACGTGATTGTTGAATATTGTGCATTAGGATTGTTATAAGTTTATAATCATCTGGTATTTGAAATATGAGCTTTATTTCTTTGTCTTATAAGCTAAATATGATTTTGAACATTTTAAAGAGGTGTTTGGCATAAGGCAGCACTAACTTGAGTTAGTGCTGTCTAGAGCCATTTGGTTCTTTAAATCAGGTTTAAATATCATATTTAAGATTATAAGGTTAGGATTTAAGGTTTTTGTTAGGATAAATTAGGTTTTGAATAGTTTGTGTGTTGAAAATTTGAATCTGAGTTCATTAGCTCAGATGCTTAAGGAGTTTGAGTTTAATTTGTTTCTAGCTTGTTTTGACAATCAATTTGCTCTTGTTTAAGTGTTTAATTAGTGTAGAATTCAAGTCTTAAGGTCTGCATCAATTAGTTTTAAGTTTTGGGCATTTTTGTTGTCAAATGCGTCAGCAAGTTTAAACAGCATAAGGCCCTTTTTCAATCTCAAAATTAAGCTAGTAAGAGTTAGATTTAGGTCTTAAAACTTAGAGCACAAGTAGTTTATAGTTCATATTAGATCTGTTTGAGCTTATTTTGTAATAATTAGGCTTATTAGATTATCTGTTTTGTAGGTCGGAAATTCCGTACTTTGTACATTTCAATTATGATTGATAAAAACCAAGAAAAAAATATATAGTATAATCTGTCTGCAGTAGTTTTTTCAAATTGATTTTTCTTAGCTTAAATAGATTTCAAAATGCTTTTTAAATGCAGTTTTAAGAAGTTTGTAGGATAAGCTTTCTAATGGTATGAGTCATTAAGCCATAAGGATCTATTTGATTGCTGAAAATTAAGCCCAAAGTTGCCTTGTTGTCTGTTTTCAAAACAGTTTTACATCAAAGTCCTTATTGGTTTTTCTAGCTTATGGATTGTAATTTTTGCTTAAATCTTGTTTGCACTTGCTTATTAGGTCAGTTATAGGGTAGTTTTAGTTTAATTTGCTCAGGCTTGAGCTTATTTTAGCTTAATAGTTTTCTTAAGTTTTATTAAAAAGCCAAAAAGAGTTAAGTGTTGTCTGTCTGTTTTTAAAGCTCTTTTCCAGCTTATTGAGTAGTTTTTATAAAAAGTTGTTTTAGAAAAAAGTGTTCGTTTTCTGCTGTTTTATAAGTTTGATTAAAAAGTTTTGAAAAATAAAAATTTTTGCATAAAGAATAAGCCACAGGTTCAAACCTGTGACCTATAGTTTTTGTGTTTAATTGCTTAGTTTTTTTTCCCTTATATGTTTTATTAGTTTTCTTTTGTAGAAATAGATAATCAATTCAAAATCTTTGAAACCATTCAAATCATTGTCCAAATAAAAATGGAGTCTCAATTCATAATTCTTGGGGTATAAACGACCCGGTGAACACTTACCGGTTTAACGTATGATATTTTGTGTAGATTTGCTTTTTAATCTTTTGTCCTCAAGGTTTTTTAGTGAATTTCTTTATTCTTTGATATTATTCGTATATAATTGATTGTAATCTGTCTTGAGATGCTAGGCAGTTAGTATTAACATATATGGTAACTCAACGCATCGGCCACTACATTTGCTTTTCCTGGATGATAGCGGATTTCGCAATCATAATCACTGAGCAATTCCAACCAATGGCGTTGTCTCATGTTTAACTCCTTCTGGTCAAGGATGTGTTGTAAACTTATCGGTGAACACTGTACACTTTGTCCCGTACAGATAGTGCCTCCAGATTTTTAGAGCGAATACTACTGCGCCTAACTCCAAATCATGAGTGGTGTAATTTTTCTCATGAATCTTTAGTTGTCGTGATGCATAAGCAATCACTTTTTCTCCTTGCATTAGCACCACGCCCAACCCTTTTATTGAAACGTCACAGTAAGCGATAAAGTCTTCATTTCCTTCGGGTAACGCTAGAATTGGCGCACTACACAACTTCTGCTTTATCAACTGAAAAGCTACCTCTGCCTTGTCACTCCATTCAAACTCGATCTTCTTTTGAGTGAGCTTGGTCATTGGCTTGGCGATCTTTGAGAATCCTTCAATGAGTCTTCGGTAGTAGCCTGCTAGGCCCAAAAATTGACGAATCTCCGTTGCAGACTTAGGAGATGCCCAATCTTTGACAGATTCAATCTTGGCAGAATCTACATGAATGCCCTGACTGTCGATCACATGACCAAGGAACTGTACCTTAGGGATCCAGAATTCGCATTTAGAGAATTTGGCATACAATTGTTCCTTCTTAAGCAACTCCAAGATTAACTTGAGGTGCTCTGCATGCTCTTGCCTGCTCTTCGAGTATATCAGAATATCGTCAATAAAGACAATTACGAATTTATCCAGGTATGGTTTGCACACCCGATTCATGAGATCCATAAATACAGCAGGTGCATTAGTCAAACCAACCGGCATAACTTGAAACTCATAATGTCCCGTAACCGAGTTCTGAATGCGTCCATTCGGATAATCATCTTCCCGAACTCTTAGTTGATGATAACCCGATCTCAGGTCGATCTTTGAGTAAGATACTTGAACCTTGTAGTTGATCGAACCAAATCATCAATCCTGGGAAGTGTATTAACGTTTCTTACAGTCAGTTTATACAATTCCCGTATCCATAAACACATCCCGAAAGATCCCGTCATCTTCGTTGACAAACAAGACCGGAGTCTCCCCCAAGTTGAGAACTGGACCTTATAAGCCTTTGTCGTAAAGTTCTTCAATAGGTCTGACAACTCCAGTCATCACGGAATTAGGCCAAAGTCGAAGAATGTGCCCGTGCTACAAGGCGCAGCACCAGTGATCAACGATTGTGAAAATTCCACTTGGCGGGTTGGTGGAATACCCGGCAAGTCCTCGGGGAATACCTCAGTAAAGTCTGAACTATTGGTCTTCTTCAAGTTGCTCTCTCGGCTGTCTGACTTTTCTTAGCCGCCCATTCGCAGGTCTCGTATTAACCTGGGGGGAGGGCTAGAAAAGATAGGACATCCCTCCAGCAAATACTTTTGTGCTTGAGCTAACGGCGCACTGATGGTATGTTCAATCGGGAACTCTAGACCTTTGTTGCTTCCTTCACCAGAACAGATTAAGTCTTGTCTCAAAGGGAACACGGACAAGTTTCTCATCACAGACGATTACGGCATGGTATTTAGCTAACCAGTCCATGCCGAAAAATGACGTCAAAACTACCCATCTCTACGGGCATCAGTCGATGGTTGACTGATGATTTAAAAGTTAAGAAGTACAACCCCGTATAAGTGTATTAACCCAAATTATTCTACCGTCAGCTAACTCGACATCATAACCATGGTCAATTTAGTTGTGAATATATCAACAAAGTACTAAATGCAGTATATTTATGAAACTTCTATCGGCACCAGTGTCCAAATAGTATTGAAGCAAACGGTTATTTGAGGAACGTACCCGTGACAACATAGAGTTCGGGTTAGTGGTCCACGAGAGTGCCCACACATAAGCTCTTCTACAGCATTTCCATATCCAGCCCCGCTTTCCCTTGATATCCATTCTTCAGCTTTGGGTGGGCAGGTCACTCCCTGTATCCACCTTGCAATCCACAACAAAGCAAGTGGATAACACGGGGGTTTTGTCCCTGGTCCTCTGGTTATTGTTGTATGTATGATGTTGTTTGTTGAATTTAGCAGTAGGTCGAACTTTACAGTCACTGAGCCGAGTGACCAGTCTTATAACAGTTAGAGCACTTGAAGTACATGGCCCATCGTGGTGAATAATTGCACATGGCATGTAAAAACTTGAGAGGTTTGTTCCTCCATAAGGCTTCTTTATCGTCCCGGCCAGCAATTAACGCCCGTGCCACATTGTTACTTTTGAATGGTTGTTTGTAGGTTTTGGGTTTTCCTTGGAGTATCTTCAAGTTTCCGGTGAGTAGTGTTGGTGGGTCTATTTTCTGCTTGGGCTTTTCAGCTTGCATGATCATCTTTTTGTCCATCATTTCATAGCAAACTACAATTGCCTCTTGCATGTCTGTAGGCTAGAAGCCTTAACACTGCCATGAATCCATTTCCGGGAAGACCACCGACATACCTTCCACATTAGTTGGATTCTTCAGGAACATTCTATCGCACTATGAGTCCGACTCTTGGAATCTATGATTGTAAGTCAACAATCGTACCTTCACACCTTCAGGTGTCCAATACTCAGATTCCCGAGCTTTTTGATCTCGCCCCTAGGCAATACTTAATCTTTATCATCCATTTCAAATGCTGTCCATGGCTTAGTATATGCCAACATCCTTTCCGACAGCCCTTACGTGTTAGTTCCAACCACGTCAAGTCACTTCCTGTAATAGTACAAGATGCGAACATTAACCTGAACTTTTAATAGCACAGTTGCTGATAAGGAAAACATATTCCAATCATTTCTAGGCCCATGATTGTGTTCAGGCCCACGACTCCTTCAGTGCCTTTGAAATTTAATAGGCTTGCACTCAAGAAATCAAGTGTAAGAGCATTCTCGTTGAGTAGGCACTTACCTTCTTCGCCGTTTTCCGGTGAACCATGTCTTGTTATTCGCCATCGCCTGTTCTTCTTGGCATCGCGTACTGCTAGAGGCAGCAGCATCGCCTGAACAATTAATGGCTTGGAGTTGAGTCCTCAGGTAACAGGGTGGAATGAAGTGGTTGCGGTGGCATGTGTTGTCCTCAGTGGCTTCTTCTTGTTGTGTAACATTTCTCAAAATCAGCAATAAATAATACATGTCAGGTTTCACACCATCATAAACGTAACGAGACATATGCAAAATAAAATAAAATGAGCTCACAATCACAGCGAAATGATACAACTGAAAGTTAAATCAACATGACATAAATAAATCAACATCCTATACAACTAACAGTCGATAATCATAAATGATGGTCCAGATTACAACATGTTCAGTACAATGAGATACTAAAACTGAAAATTATGACCTAAGTCGTTGTGTAGCTGGGGATCACCTAATACTGTAACACCCATACATGATACTAGAAAGATAAAACAAAAGTCCATACAGCCTTATTAGCAGGGAGTAACCCATGAAAACAATAATAGTGCTTGAAACAGATAGCTACAAACGAATCATGTACTATCTGTCTTGCAGGCCAGTCTCAGCTGGTTGCATCCTGAGGCCTACTGGTCTCTAGCCTCTATTGTCGCAATACGACCAAGATGCTCTGTAGGAGGTCCAACTGCGTCTGAAGTGGATGTGGTCTGAGCAAATCAATGTTGCAACCTTTGGCCTCCAGTGTACCTAACATGTGCCTCTATGGCTGCAGCTCCTCTCCTCTGAACTAGTCTATGCTATGCAAGCATAAATAGCCACTCGTAACTATAGCCAACGCTAGTGCGGGCGTGTTGGTAGTCTCTCTTCTGTAAAGTGTGTTGACTAGCTCCCAAGTAAGCCCGGTCATCATGTGCCTCCTCAAATCGTGTCTCAAACTCCTCAGTCCTCTGCCTAACAGTAGTATCAAGCTCTGTCACTCTCTGGTCGACCCCCTCCAAGGTGGTCGGTGCTATCTCCATCATGGCCTCAACAATCTGATCGCCCAAGTTGTCAACCGCTGGGGTAAAGCCCAGGCTGTCTTTGCTGGCACCACGCTGAACTCTCCCCGATCTCATATCCGGGAGCGGGAGTAGTAAGACAAGCTCTCTTCCGAGGCGGCATATCAGCCTCGGGAATATCAGTCCTGGGTGCAGTAGGTGGAAAGTGTTAAAGTGTGGTGATGTGCACTGCAGCTCTCAACAAATCTCGGCGTGCCCTAGTATCCTAATGGTGTCCCAGAATAGTAGGTGGCTAGATGGTTGAGTGGTGAATGTAAGGGAAATGGTGAAGATACAACAGGGTGTATGGTGGTGTTAGGTGCGTGCAGCATGCTCAGCAATGCGAGCCACCATGGAGGTCGATCTGTTGCTTCAGTCTGACACTCTTCCGTGCCCTACGGAGACGTGTCGGGCAAAGGGGATCCTAATCTGAGGTGCTTTCTCGGTGTAGTGCAGACTCATCGATACTCAAATGCCTCCGGTATCCCCATCCGAGGGAAACAGGGTCAACCATAGTATAGCGAAGAGTCGCCAGGAGCTAGGTGCTCCTCCTCCGTCCCTCGCCTCATCCTTTGTCCTCAAAAGGCTCCTCATCGTCATACAGCATCAGCAACATCGTTGTCATCATCGGAGGGTTCATCATCTCCATCCCCCTCCGTCAGCAGGTTAATCAGCATGCACCTCCTCGGAGTCCTCCTCTTGATCCTCCTCAGGATCAGAATCAGTACATAGCCCGAGATATGGCTAGCTGGTGAGCAACAGCGGGTAAAGTGCTGGTCCTCTAATGGGGGCCTCATCCTCCGAAAGGTACAATACTCGGGTTACTCAGGCTCATTAACATATGTTATCTCAATGGGTGATGGTGGGTGCTCAGGACCGGGCACATAGTCGGGAGATGCTGGGTGCTCAGGTCCGGGCACATAATCAGGAGATGGTGGGGCTACTGGCTGCATAGGAAGTTCCATCGTATCCTAATACATGACTCGTGTGTACCTCCATCATATACCTCCTCCGACGGCTCCCCGAGAAGACTCTGGCCTGGTGCGGAATCAGTGGTACACAGTAGGTATTAGGTAGACATTGCGATGATGCAGAAGACATAACTGCAGGAAGGTAAGTAAACTTATATAATAATATTAAATAAGACTAGTATATAAATATGTAATAAAATATAAACAGAATACATAACATGAAAAGCATATAGCATAACCAACTAATTGCAACTCACTAGTGTATGTGTCCCGTGAAAAACTTTTGTTATGATTCAATGATTTGAAAATGGTTATAGTCCCAAGTAAAAACATATGACCTGGCTTCCTATACCTAGGCTCCATTTGATGCCAATCTGTACACCCCCGAAAATGGGTCTCAGCGGAAATGGGTTGGGATTGTACATTCATAGATCAATAAACAAGATAAGATAACGACCTCTATATGAGTCATTTAAAGATTGATACATTGGATAAAATATGACATGTTTTTTTACAATAGCCGAAGCTCAATATTTCATTCCATGAAAAGTTAAAGATTTTAATGACATAACAAATAATCCCAAAGTAAATGCATCAAAATCTTTATAGTAATGACTCTAAAATGACGACCACCAATTTATCCATGTTTCTCGGTACCTTAATTGGACCAGAGAAAAACAATGCTTTAAAACGTCAACTAAGTATAAAGTTGGGTGAATTCACATGTTATGTAAAAGTATAAAGTAGGACCACAAGATTTCAAATTGTAAGAGACATTGTTAAACACATCAATTATCTCAAAATTAATTACGAGTGCCTAAGTTCATGACACCGAAGCACGACAGTATAATGTAAGCAAATTTAAATGCACTAAATGTGCCCATGTAGATGTTCAACCCGCAACATCCAAATTGTTCCGACATGTATACGTTCCGTGTGTTTCGTACCTCGAAATCTGATGGAGCGCTACTCAACCCGAACGGGGATGACAATCCCAAAAAGATCATATTCCATAACATTCGCGCTCCTAACAAGCAATTGACACGTTCCTGAGGGTGGGCAATAAGTGGGTTAGCTACTTAGGCCAACACGTAATATGTTTAAAAAGAGTACTTGCTTCCAAATGTAAAACAATGCATGTTACTATCACCCCAAAGCCTGTAAAACAATATAGTTGTATAAAACGGAGCCTAAGAACTCACTGAAAGTGAATGATAGATTATCTAAATCAAGTGATTGAATCGCCTCGGCAATTTGAATGCTAACCTAATTAATTATAGGTCTTATTAGTAAATGTACATTTCAAGTAAATAAAACATCACAAATTGTGCATAGCTACACACCACCTAATAAGTTTTTATTAATAATAAAAGTTAAAACAATAAATAACCTACTGTAAAATAAAAGTGTGCTACTTGATCCGTAAGAAATATTATTTCGTTTATAAATTCATCGTTTGTAAAAATGTATGATTTTAATAGAAGAATATTTTACATTATTAAATTATTATTGTTTGATTAAAAGATATATAAAAATATAAGTACTGCGCGCGAGATTAAAACTTCATATCTTTATCGTTTCGTCTCCGTTTTATACGTTTTCTTATGTCCACGTCTCCCGTATATAAAATGAATTATCAAAATAGTAATTAAAAAGTTTAACCCACTGATGAACAGTAACTTTTACTGTTCATCACAGTTTATATAAATTATTTTTGAATAAAACTAATTATTTTTAACTTAAATAAATCAAAAATTCGTTCGTTTAGTTCCGTTTCTCTCGAGATCCTTATGTCCTTGGATTAGTATTTAAGAAAATTTATCAAAATTTTATATTTAAAAATTAAACCACTGAAGAACAGTAGTATTTACTATTCATATCAGTTTATAAAAACTATTTTTACAGAATTAAAATATATATAATAATCTTGTGAAACTACGTAACTATTTCCGATTAAATTCCTTTTTTCGAGCTCTTTATGATCCGTGTGTTTCGTATTATGAAAATTATATCAAAATAATATATTTGTATAGATTTATATATCTGATTGAACAGTAAAATTTACTGTTCACACAGGTTAAAAAATTATTTTTACAAAGCGTAATTAAATATAACTGGATAAATATTCCGTATCATTTCGTTATAATTTCCGTTTTTCGATCTTCCTTACATGCTCACTATCCTTATAAAGAGTACTATTTTTTATAAAAATACAAAACATAAAGTTTTATATTTCGAATTTTTCAAAAATAGATATAAAGTCATAATTAGGGTTGCTAATTAGAACAAGTAAATTACAATCATTTTAATTAGGATCCTGCACCGTTAGATTACAAGTGTTGTACCGATGTTTCAGCATGTATTTTAGTCCTCTGGAAACAATGGTCCATGACTCTTTGTCCATATGAAATCATCATAAACTTTATATAAACGTTAAAAATTAAAACAGTGGTGATTAACTAAATTCACACAAATATGAAAACAAATAGGAAATAAATAAACGATGTAATGAAAGACTTTAAATAGACCTTATAGGTGAATCTAAGTAAGGATGATGAACACGAAATGGTAAACCACAATCAAGCCTTTAAAACCAAAACCCTACATAAGAAAACCCAAATATGTTTTTCTTGAAAAATCTTGGTTAAACCCTAATAATCCAAGCATCCCCAACACCTTGATAGTCAAGGTAGTCTTAGGAATTAACACTTGAATGCTTGGATTACCTTGGATGCAAAAGACAAATGAAACCCATAGAAAATTTAGGTGTGTGCTGTGGGTTTTGAGGGTATAAGGAGAGGGTTTTTGCTTTTGATTTGCTTGTAGTAAAGAGTGAAAGTGATATTGGTGGACTAGTTACATGCTTTTATGCAACTGTAAACCATTGAAAGTACTTAAAATGAATACCATGGGAGCTCAGGATTAAAGACTATCTTTGTAAAAGCTCTCCTCCTCCCAAGGAGGAGGGCCACTGGTTATCTAGAGGGGGGGGAAGGTACATATGACAAGCCAATTACTAGAAACATGGTCCAAGGTACAAAGATGTAAGGTTTTACAAGTTGTAGGATAGGTTTAATAAAGATTAATTCATTCATTTCATGGGTAAAACCCTATGTCCGGTTCTAAAGTGATATAGGAGAGAAAAAGAGTAATTAAATATTGAGTATTGGATAAACGTGTACTTGTTTAAGTGTAGATAGGTAAAGGTGACCTTTCCGGGTATCGACCGAATGTAATTATTGCTAAACGATAAGCGTGTTATACACGTAACCAACAAAAATAAAATAGGAAAAGATAATAATTATTCTCATAATAATTATATAACACTTGCTTGATGTAAACTTTAATTTGTTTGGTGTCCGTTTACATTGGACATTGGATTTTATAGTTTTACGCTATTTAAACAAAAGATAATAATTAAAAGCGAACGCGTAAAACTCTAAAAATAAATAATGGAATTTATTAAAGTTGAAAATAACCTAAAAATGAGAAATGTTACAACTTTACTGCCCGGGTGTTCTTGGAGGGGACACCGGTAACGGGAGTACATATTTTACATCACTACCCAAATTGGGTACATACAAGTCTACATCACAGCGTCATGAACTGTAAATCACTTGGAGGGTGAGCGCGAATGTTATAAAATAGATCTATTACGGGTGTGGATCCCTGTTTCGATTGATTAGCGATCGCCGGTAACGAAACATATATCGTGATGACCCGCGTATTATATCAAATAGGAACTATTCGGGGAATTGACAACCCTCGGTCGAGTGATTTAGCTATCACTGGTGAAGTGAACTGTTATGAACATTTGTTTGTATCAGCGTTGGGACTTACAGGTCCCCCAACGAATACGATAAGAATTCTTACATGATTAATAAGCTTCAGTTTCATGAGCATAGAGTAAACGTAAACATATTTTAAACTCACATGTATATTATACGTTGCCTTTGAATAAAATGGCAATAAATACTTTAAACATTTTTGGTGACATTATATGTCATGCATTCTTTTTAATCTTTGGTGATAAAGATTGGTAACTTTTTTGGTGACATAAAATGTGTCGTCGCAGTTCTTTATCAAACTTTTGGATTTTACAGGTACTGTGTAATATACAGTGTAATAACATTCACATTTAAACTAATCTATGAACTCACCAAGTTTACTGGTTGACACATTTAAGCATGTTGTTTCTCAGTGAAATAGATGCTTTGACTATTTGATTTGCAAGGAGTCCTTTACCTTTCAGGTTTTTCATAAGTGATTGCAATTATGGAGACAAACTATTATTATCCTTGATTATGCAGAAATCAACAAGATTGGTTTTAAACAAAACGACACATTATAGAGTCGTAAATTATGGTTTATAAATGTTGTTATGAACTTAATGACTTGGACTTATGGACAAATTTTGTACTTATGGATTATATAATATATATGATATAGTATATTAAGAGTGTTGGAAAAATATGCGGAATTAACTTGGTTAAAAAGTATATAAAAACAAGTTTAATAAATAGGTTAATACATAGATATTAAAGGGCTGTTTGGAGTCGAATTCCAAACAGTGGGTATTATATTTTATAAATATTCTACGACTCATGACGATTCCGAAAAGGTAAGAAACTTGTCAAACGGATAAATAACGAAAAAGTTACGCTAATTACGAGTTATACGTTAATTAAACGAATTTTATAAAATAACTTTTATAAAAATCTTATAAAACAGCAAGTTTGGTATTTTTAACAAATAATACATATTTTTAGGATTCCAAAATGATAAGAATCGTAATTTTTCAATTAATAACGAACGAGTTATGAATTTCGCGAGTTTACGATAATTAATACTTTTATAAAACTATTTTTATAAAAGTTACTGTTCATGACAGAAATATTTATTTTTGTAAACCTCATAAATAAATAGAACTTTCAATTACGAGAACGTGCTCGAAAGAATCGCTAAAAACGGAGCTATAACGAATAAAATACGACGTTTACGGGTTTTACGATAACTAAAACTATAAAAATAACTTTATAACTGGTGTGAACAGTAAAAAGTACTATTCATCAGAGCGGGCTTAAAACGCAAAAGTTATGCTATATTTACTAAAACGGTAATTATAAACGTTTTTACTTATTAAACACAATTTTACCAAAACAATTAGATGGTGATTGAACAATATAGAATTATATGTGGTTATCAAAGTACTATATTACTAGGGAGTTTCATAATGAGGCCTCTTCGGGGTGGCGTATCGACGAGTTGCTGGATTTACGATTTAAAGTGTCCTAGCTCCTCATACGTTCACTACATGACCTCTTAATTATGATAGCTCGAACGATATGTAACTAACATAGACCTGTATATGATGTTAGTTAATCGAAGTACATGGTACTTATACGACCTTAAATTAAATAGGTTGCATCTGACGATTTGCGTGACGCGTTATCTGTGATATTTGGATTATCAGAACTCAAGGTGAGTTCATAGCCCCATATTTTTACGATTTCAATGATTTATAACTTTGGGGTGGAAACATGCTTTGTTTTATAAATTGGACGCAAGTGGATATTTTATATTGATTACATGTTTGCCTAAGTAGCGATAACCCAAGTTGAGCCCATTATCATGAACTGTCAATTGCATAGATGTAGTTGTTAATTACATTATGTGAGCGCGAATGTTATGAATAGATCTATTTGGGGAAACGACCTCCCCGTTCGGGTGACTAGCTATCACCAGGAACGAACGTATAGCATGTCGGATTTGGGGATGTTTCGGGTTAAACATCTAATCGGGCAGAAATTGCAATATATATTATTGCAAGAAAGATTGTCGAGCTTCAGTGTCATGAGCTTAGGAAAATGTAATCTGGTTTTGTGATGTCTGCATGTGTTGCATTATCACGGGGAAAGTCTTGCGGTCCTGCATATTATGATTTATCAAACCTATGAATTCACCAACATTATTGTTGACGTTTTAAAGTAATGTTTTTCAGGAGATCAGTAAGCATAAGGTGCCAAGGATACATTGGTGATTTTGTTTTGGGAAGTCATGCTAAAGATATGGTTGTATTATGTTTTGGGAAACTCATGTGTTGTGAACCAGTATCTTTTTAATAATAATAAGGAACAAGTTAAAGCTTCGGGCTATTTGTATCAAATATTTGTTAAATCCAATGTATCAGTTTTAAAACGACTTTTTGGTCGTTCTATATATATCTTGTGTTATTGATCTATGAAGTAACACGCCCCGGACCCTTATTCCGTTGCGACCTAATTTGGGGGTGTTACATTAGGGATCAAAACAAGCATTATAAGTTGACTTGAAGAAATCAACGAAATCGAGCCGGGCGGCTAGATTTTGAGCTAGGCGGCTCATGGTGGAATTTTCATCCAGCCGGGCGGCTCGTTGCCCCTGCCGGGCGACTGGCCATAAATTTCAACACACACTTTTCTTGTTTTTGCGTTTAAGCTTCCCGGTTGCGTAGAATTCGACCGTGGGTCTTTATACTTGATCATAACTTCATTTAAGCTTTATCTTTGGCCTTGGAAGCTTGTATGGTTGACTCTTTTTCTCTTAAAAAGCTTCCCAAACTTAGTCTTTATGAGGGATTCTTCGTACATGCACAAATCTTCGTTTTTACTTCTTTTTTCCTTGTTTTCCTCTACATGGCTACAAATAGACTTGCAAATACACTTTGGTATAATTAAGCAACAAAAGCATATAAAATAGCCAAATAACATGTATAAAAACTATGATAACGCTCCTAAAAACATACTCAATTTGAGCGTTATCAGCACTATTACCCACAGAAAAAAGCGAACTGAGAAACCAGATCGAACTTGGACCGGATGGAACCGAATTTATTTCAGTCCGATCCTAAGTACACCCTACTCTTCACAACGAAATTCACCACAAACTTAATCCAATAACACTACAAACATCACTACTAAAATATACACAAAGTGAAGGGTCGGTGGAAATTGATAATGGGAAGATCATCACACAACATAGACGCTACCGGATGGACTTGGATATTTTGAAAAAACAACGTTCAATCTGCTAAACCCATCAACAACCCATTTTACAAGGATTTGTGATAAGGTTGCATTGTCCTTCTACGTTACTAATTTTACTGAATCGATCAATGCTAAAGACCTCTGGAATACCTTTGTGTTGCATGGCTGCCTTGTCGACGCTTTTATTGTAAATAAACGATCTAAACGAGGTAAACGTTTTGGTTTCATTCATTTCATGGGTGTGAAAGATGCTACTTATTTCGTTAGGTCCTTATTAAATATTGGGATTGGTAGTTTTCATGTGTACGTCGTTGTTGCAAAATATCAAAGATCTAATTCTAATACACCTGACCTTACCAATAATAATGTAAACAATAGACCTGAAAACCCTAACCTAAAAACAATACGCCTATCAATACCACCCTACCTTAAGGTAAGCAGTCTTTTGTGTTTGTTGTTCATAGTAGTTCCAAGTCAATAAATGAATCACCCTTACCTTCCAAATCTCGTTCCATCTCTCTTAATGATCAAGATCTTATTAGCATTGATGACTCATCGCATTGATGACTCATCTAGGGTTTTGTTGGTCAAACTAAAAAAAGTGGAGTCTATGAGTAACATGTACAAGATTTACAAAAATGAGGGTTTTGTGGAGTTAAAAATTTATCACGTTAGAGGTTTGTGGATTTGGATTCAATTTTCTACATCAGCTTCTTGTTTGACTTTTCAAGATAACGAATGCATGAAAAGGTTATCACAAACATTCAAACATGTTACGCGTTCCTTTAAAGTAGATGAACGCATGATTTGCATTGAAATTAATAGTCTTCCGCTATGTGCTTGGGGATCAAATGCATTTAAGAAGATTGCTTGCATGTTTGGTAAATTCATGTTCTTCAAAGTTGAACAATCAGCAGCTATATGCACAGGTAGAGTATGCGTTGCTACCAAATTGCATCAATTTGTATCGGAAAAAGTTAAGGCTGTGATTCATGATGAGACTTTTGTTGTTCAAGTTCATGAACTTGGCACTTGGAACATCAACATTCTTGATGTTTCCATTGACTCCCTATCCTCAGATGACGAGAATGAGAATGTATCTGATAAGGTTGTTGATCAGGAAGATGTTAACTCAGAATACGACTTAGATAATATTATTCATGATTTAAATAAAGAAAATGAGCACACTGATGTGAATTCTGCGGATGTGCACGAATCCAATAAAAAGTTAATGAAAAGGTGAATTTAGAAGATCTAACTGCCTCTATGTACCATTCTTCAACGAGTTCTAATTCAGACGACCGAAGTTGTCCTCTTGGTTTTGAACATATGAAAAAGTAGACCTCGCATTCTAGTAGATGTTCCACATCCTTTGCTAGATACAGTAAGAAAGACATCAAGGGAATCTCTCTCATACATGAAATGTCAAGACTTATAGAAGTTGGAGGGTCATTAGGGTTTGATGTCAGAGGATGTCATAAGCCTTTGAAGAAAATGATTAATGGAATTGGAGTTCACATAACTGATCAATGAATGTTCTTTCCATTAATAGTTGTGGCACGAAGAAAAGGCGAAAGCGTTTAGATTAAAGATCTTTTTTTAAGCACATTATTTATTTCTTGGGCATTCAGGAATCCAAAATGACAAGGTTAGAATTATTTCGTCTTAAATCCATGTGGGGTAATTATTCTTTCGATTACGCGTGTAGCTTAGCTCGTGGCAGATGAAGAGGCATTATATCCATGTGGGATCCAAATTCTTTTGTTAAAAAAGACACATTGTGTGATGATTCTTTTATCATTGTGAAAGGTTGTTGGAAATATCGGATGGAGATTACTTTATGGTTAACATTTACAGCTCTCAAGACCCAACAACAAAGGGTATTTTATGGAACAAAATTACAAATTTCATGTAGGCTCATAGTGGGAAATACATGGTATTTGGTGACTTGAATTAAGTTCGCTTTGAATACGAATGCCCCGACTCTTCTTTTTCCCGTTCTGAATCATAAACTTGTTAGGTGTTGTTATAATCTTTCAATAAAGAGTTTCCATTAATATCCCTTTCTCTTATTACATTTATTATGCATGCCATGTTCATATCTATACTTGTTATGCTTGTTTTATTGAAATATTTTTGTATACATATTCAAAAAACTCATAAAACCCTTATTGTTCCACCATATTGAGTATAAAATATTATTGATAAAACTAGCGGTTAAAATAACTTATAGATTTGAACAAGTAGAGTTTATTAGATATAATAATAGACTCCGGAAATCAAGTTATTGTGTTGAGAAATCGATCTGATACGTATGTTAAAGTTTTAACTGCTTATTCTCTCAAATCTAGTTTCTTTAATCTATTTTTAAATTTTTTATTCAAACCATTTTTTCTTTATGATTTAAAATTCTTTAATTTTAACTTTACATGTGTATATTAGTTAGGGATTTTCATAATTGGTTATTGAGGCACTCTTCGGAGTAAGTATTGACGAGTTCTGGGATTTACGATTTTTAAAAGTGGTCCTAGATCCTCAAACTTACTTGTCATGACCTTTTTCCTTAATGATAGCTACAAAACGATAGTA
This sequence comes from Tanacetum coccineum, assembly GCA_026074375.1. Lineage (NCBI taxonomy): Eukaryota > Viridiplantae > Streptophyta > Magnoliopsida > Asterales > Asteraceae > Tanacetum > Tanacetum coccineum. The sequence continues at coordinate 13,756 of BQNB010037713.1, read as the reverse complement.
CAATGTTAATTATGAAGATTCAAATTTTTTATTTATCCTAATACATCATTGATTTTTTATCTAAATTCACTACAAAGTATATTTGTGGCGTGTATTGTGTACTATTCGTCTGTATGCTTAGGCAGTCTTCTTATTAGACCTTATTACTTTATTAGGTTGCATTTCAGTCTGTAACGTGACGCTTTTTCAGATAGTGATATACTCTGTTCAAATTCATTTGAGGTGAGTTCATAGCCCCACGTTTTACTTTAATCATTCCGTTATAAGTTGTGGGGTGGAGAATATATGCCGTTTTACTAATTGGACGCAAGTGTACATTTTATCTTGATTAACGTTTTGCCTAAGTAGCGATATCCACCACTGTGCACATGAATCATGAACTGTTAAATTACATATATTGTGTCGTGGATTACATTTTGTAAGCGGCGTATGATTATTAATTAGATCTTTTTGGGATGACTTCCTCCGTTCGGGTATAGCTATCACAGGTATAATCGAAGTTTTTCATGTCGGATACTGGATGTTAAGGGTTGAACATCATCACGGGCAATGTAGGCAATATATATCTATATATTGTATTCAATTATGTCGAGTTTAGGTGTCTTGTGTTAGGAAAACGTAAATACATTTGTGATGTCTGCATCTGTTGCATTATCACAGGGAAAGTCTTGCGGTCCTGCATGATCATTTATTAAACCTATGAAATTCACCAACTTTATGTTGACGTTTTAAATGCAATGTTTTTCAGGAGATCATTAAGCACGAGGTGCGACAGGATAATGCGGGGTTTATATTTTGAGTATGAATTAACGTTTTAGTCGCATTACATTTTTGTTTATCTGTTTGGGCAGTAAATCTTTGTAAACAATATCAAGGTAAAGCTAGGGCTTTTGTAACAAATACTTAAATTAAATCAATGTATCGTTTAAACAAACTTTTTGTGGTGTTCTTGTATTATATTGTGTTATTGATCTGATAAGTAAACGCCCCCGGATCCTTATTACCGTGCGACCATTTTGGGGGTGTTACAGATTGGTATCAAGAGCCAAGGTTATAGAGAACCAGGTCAAAATGTTTTTGCTGGACTATAACCATTTTCAAACATTGCATTCATAAAAAGGGGTTTTCTCGGGGCATACATAAATTATTTGTTTGCATTAGTTAGAAATACTAAGTGCTTACATGATTAGTATACGTGTTTACATTATAGTATGTAAATTACTACTAAGTCTTATATTAGCATACTTATATAAGTTACTTATAATTTCAGATATTATCATGTCCGATTCCGAACATTCTACTATTACATACTTAACGGAGTTGGAATATTCAGACATGGGGTCACCAGGAGTTGACGGACCACCATCGCCGGATTACATACCTGGCCCAGAGGCACCACCATCACCGGATTACGTGCCTGGCCCGGAGGCACCACCTTCACCTATTTACATACCATATGTACCGGAGCCAGAGTACCCGGAGTTTATGCCACCTGAGGATCATGTCTTTCCAGCTGAGGAGCAGCCGTTACCTGCTGTTGTTTCACCTACTGCGGACTCACCGGGATATATTCCCGAGTCTGATCCAGAGGAGGAGGATGAGGAGGATCCTGAGGAGGACCCTGCCTACTATCCTGCTGACATAGGAGATGATGATGAGGAGGATGAGGAGGAGGAGCACCTAGCTTCTGCCGACTCTACAGTTGTCGCTTTACCAGCTGTTGATCGTACCGACTCTATATTCTTTATCTCATACTCACCATTTCCCCAAACACCATCTCCACCACCTCCCCAAATACTATCTCCACCTATTAGCCCTACTCGTATTGAGATTCCCGAGAGTTGTTTACCTCCTCGGAAGAGGCCTCGTCTTGCTTCTCCTACCCCTATTTACGAGGTCGGGGAGACTTCAGCGGCCGGTGCTGCTAGGCATGATGTACCTGCCATACCAAGGGAAGACCCTTATGTTGTAGCAAGGGAAGACCTTTATAAATTTGTCGATATGGTAGATGACGCTCCTAGACATCCTGGATGTCCGATATCTAGGGAGTTAGACTATGGCATCACGGATGAGTGGGATAGCCTGGTGGAAGCCATCGAGGAGATCTCACCAACCACCATAGAGGGAGTCAATCGGAATATTACCGATCTCTCTACCACATTTGATCAGGAGACTACCATCATGCATGGTTTGATGGAGGATGCTCGAGACGATCGGTCTGAGCTGAGTGGCCGAGTCAACCTATTGTATAGAGATAGGCCTATTCACCATCATCTAGCAGTTATGGTCGAGAGGGAGGCTTGGATGGCCCGTGAGGCCTGGGGATTTTCTATGGACGTTAGCGACGATGCACGTTCACATGTTTTGGCACTACGTACTACGGTAGTGGAACAGCGTGCATTGATTTCTGGATTACAGGCAGCAGACCACCAGAGACAAGTTCAGTTGACTATGGCACTAAAGCTGCTAAAGGGGCTACAGACACAGATGGCTGAGTTTCAGAGGCAGCAGGGACCCGCAGAAGGTCCGGCACAGCCCGATGCACCAGAGGAGGCTGGTAGTTGTTCCTAGATTTTGGTTATGTGTAGCTATGCTATGCAGCCTGTTAAGTATTATGGGTTATTCCCAGCTAGCAGGCGGTATAGATCTTTTGTGTTTTGATTAGCTATCTTGTATAGCATACTAAGTGTTACGGGTATACCCCGGCTAGTATGGCTTTAGGTTGTTTCTTTTGTCTTGTATAATAATCTTTTTGTACCAAACAAATCATGTATCTTTTTCCAAGTTATATATGAAATGGATGGATTATGTTATCTATGAAATCGAATTTATCATAATGAATGTCGATTTGATTATACCATGGTTAATTTCAATACCAGTTGTACATTTTACTATGTGATGTGATCTCGTGTTATTTAATATGTATATGTTAAAGTTATGAGTTTATGAAATCTAACGGGTACTATATTTTCATATGATTGAAGAAAATGGCACCAAAGAGAAGGACCACGAGGTTGAACCCAGGTGCAACACCAATTGGAACAACCACAACCACTTCGGTCACCAATGCCCAACTGCAGGCAATGATTGACGAAGGTGTTACGGCTGCACTGGCAGCACGTGATACAACCAGGAATGGTGATGATAGCCATTCTTCGGGAGTAGGTATCAGAAGGCCTGTGCAAGTTGCTCGTGAATGCACCTACCCGGACTTCCTAAAATGCCAACCCTTGAACTTCAAGGGCACTGAGGGAGTTGTTGGACTTACCCGATGGTTTGAGAAGATGGAGTCTGTATTCAGTATTAGCAATTGCACAACAGCTAGTCAAGTCAAATTTGCGACTTGCACTCTGCAAGACGATGCTCTTACATGGTGGAATGCCCATGTTAAGACCACTACTCCTGAGGCAGCTCATGCCATGCCATGGGCAACATTGAAGAAAAAGATGACCGATAAATACTGCCCGAGGGGCGAGATCAAGAAAATCGAGGCTGAGATGTGGAATCTGAAGGTTAAGGGCACCGATGTGGTGGCCTATAATCGACGATTTCAACAACTAGCCTTGATGTGTGCCAGAATGTTTCCGGAAGAGTCAGACCAAATTGAAAGATATATCGGTGGCTTGCCCGATATGATACTTGGTAGCGTAAAGGCATCAAAATCAAAAACTATGCAAGAGGTTATTGAGTTTACTACCGAGTTAATGGAGGACAAAACCAAGGCCTATGTTGAACGTCTGGCTGATAACAAAAGAAAAGCTGAGGACTCTGCCCGGAACATTCAGATTCCGCAAGAAAACAAGAGGCACGGCACCGGAAGGGCCTAAGGGAATGTTGACAGGGGACAATACGAAGGACCTAGACCTTGGTGTTCTAAGTGTAACTATCACCACTACGGTCCTTGTGCTTCAAAATGCCACAAGTGCAACCGATTTGGTCACTTATCTCGTGACTGCAAGACTCCCAAAAATGCCAACCCTGGGGCTAATCAGGGGGGCAATGGTTGTTTTGAATGTGGTGCTCAGGGACATATCAAGAGGGATTGTCCGAAATTGAAGAACAACAACAATCGGGGTAATCGGGATGCCAAGGCTCCGACAAAGGTGTACGCTGTGGGAAATACAGGGGCAAACCCGGACAACAATGTCGTTACGGGTACGTTTCTCCTAAACAATCGATATGCATCTATTTTATTTGATACCTGTGCCAATAGGAGTTTTGTATCTACTGCATTCTTCGAATTGTTATCACTCCAACTGCATTATTTTTTTTTTTTTTTTTTTTTCTTTTTTTTTTTTCATTTTTTTTTTTTTTTTTTTTTTTTTTTTTTTTTTTTTTTTTTTTTTTTTGTTTTTTTTATTTTTTTTTTTTTTTTTTTTTTTTTTTTATATTTTTTTTTTTTTTGATCATGATTACGTTGTCGAAATAGCGACGGGCGAATTGTTGGGTTCAAACACTAATATTCGGGGTTGTACGTTAAAATTCTTAATCATTCTTCTTTCAACATAGACCTAATGCCCGTAGAACTAGGTAGTTTTGACGTAATCATTGGTATGGATTGGTTGGCAAAATACCATGCCGTTATCGTCTGTGCGGAAAAGATCGTTCGTATTCCTTTTGGAGACGAAATTTTAATCGTTCGAGGTGACGGAAGCAGCAACAAACACGGGACTCGATTGAGCATCATCTCGTGTACTAAAGCTCAAGAGTATTTAGCAAAAGGATGTCACGTATTCTTAGCAAATATCACCGCCACCAAGGACGAAGATAAGTCAAAGGGGAAGCGACTTGAAGACGTGCCAGTTGTTCGGGAATTTCCTGAAGTTTTTCCCGAGGACTTGCCGGGTATACCACCCACTCGACAAGTGGAATTTAGAATCGATTTGGTACCTGGTGCTGCACCTGTAGCACGGGCACCATATAGATTAGCACCGTCGGAAATGAAGGAACTAGCGGAGCAACTACAAGAACTTACGGACAAGGGCTTCATAAGACCAAGTTCCTCACCTTGGGGCAGTCCTATTCGTCAAGAAAAAAGATGGTTCTTTCCGGATGTGTATCGACTACAGAGAATTGAACAAATTGACGGTAAAGAACCGTTACCCACTCCCAAGGATTGACGACCTATTCGACCAGCTGCAAGGGTCGAGTATTTATTCAAAGATCGATCTGAGGTCGGGGTATCACCAGTTAAGAGTTCGAGAAGAAGACATCCTCAAGACTGCATTCAGGACTCGATACGGTCACTATGAATTCCAAGTCATGCCTTTTGGTTTAACTAATGCACCAGCCGTGTTCATGGATCTTATGACCGGTGTTTAAACCGGTACCTGGACAAGACTTGTAATTGCTTCATCGACGACATCGTTGATTCTACTCCAAAAGTAAGAAGGAACATGAAGGACCTCTTAGGCACAATCTAAAATTGCTTAAGAATGAAGAATTGTAAGCCAAGTTCTCTAAGTGTGAATTCTGGATCCCCAGAGTACAATTCCTCGGACATGTGATTGACTGTCAAGGTATTCACGTTGACCCTGCCAAGATTGAATCTATCAAGGATTGGGCGTCTCCTAAAACACCAACAGAGATTCGCCAATTTTTGGGCCTTGCCGGCTATTATAGAAGATTTATCGAAGGGTTTCAAAGATAGCCAAAACAATGACCAAACTAACCCAGAAAGGTGTCAAGTTTGATTGGGGTGATAAACAAGAAGCAGCTTTTCAACTATTGAAGCAGAAGCTGTGCAGTGCACCAATCCTAGCCTTACCTGAGGGAAGCGAAGATTTTAATATCGCATACCTGTGATGCTTCAAAGTAAGGGTTTGAGGGCCTGTGTTTTATGCAAAGTAAAAAGGTGATTTCTTATGCAGCACGTCAGTTAAAAATTCAAGAGAAGAACTATACAACACATGATTAGAACATGGGGCAGTAGTGTTTCGCTCCTAATGATTTGAGACACTATCTGTATACGGGACCAAGGCACATGTTTCACGATCATAAGAGTTTTAACAACACATTCTTTGATCATACAGAAGGTATTTAAATAATGAGGCAACGTCGCTGGTTTTTAGAAGTTGCTGAGTGATTACGATTGTTTAAATCTTATCACCCAGGGAAGGCGCAAATGTTGTTGCTGATGCTCTGAGCAGGAAAGGAACGAGAACCCACTAAAGGGTTCGGGCCTAATGATGACTATTGGCATGGAACTTCCTAAACAAAATCCTGAACGCCCCAGTACAGAACAAGAAAACTGAGGAGAACACAATAAGGATCGATTTTGGAGGTATGTAGTTGAGAATTCAAAGATCCTAAAAGAAAGTAGAACAAACGTTGAAACCGACCAGGTGCGTACGTATGGAACACTATGCCTCTAATGCAGGATTGGAGTTACCTTGGTTTATTGGCGATTTACGGACTGTAATCACATGCACGAGCCCATCAAAATCAATATACATCAATCACAACCGAGTTCTGACATCAATCCCACCATAAGACATTTACCAAGACAGATTGAAGACGCTATAACTGGTGGCCCAATATGAACGGCAATACATCGCCACCACTATGTTACAAGTGTTTTGACATGTGCTAGGTCAAGTCGAACCCAAAGAGACCATCCGGTTTGTTAGTACATCACCCGATATACCTGAATGAAGTGGGACACCAACATCACATGGCATTATGTCACAAAGCTACCTAAAGTTCATCGCAGGTATGACACATTTGGGTAATCGTTGACGCACTGACGAAGTCTGCCATTTTTATTGCCAAAGAGGAAACGGACCCTTGGATAATCTGCGAAGGATGTACCTAAAGGAGGTAGTCCACAGAAGCATGGAATTCCTGTATCAATTATCTGTGATCGTGACCATCTACGATACTCATTCAAATTTCTGGAAGTCACTTCAAAGACTTTGGGTAACATTTTAGATTATGAGTACGGCATATCATCTCAGAAATCTGACGGAGCAAAGTGAGACGGACTATCCAAACTCTCGAGGATATGCTACGTGCGTATGTGATCAACTTTGGAAATGGTTGGGTAAAACATTTGCCATTGGTCGAGTATCTCATACAATAACAGTTTATCAAATCACGTTAAGCATTAAGGCGCACCTTTGAAGCACTTTATGCGCGTCGACAAATGTTCGTTTCAACCTGTATTTGCTGGGCTGAGGTTGGGCAAGTTCAACTCACTGGTCCAGAATTAGTGCAAGAAACAACGGAGAGAATCATTCAAGTCAAACAAAGGATGCAAGCCGCTCGCGATCGACAAAAGAGCTACGCCGACTTAAAGCGTAGCCAATGGATTTTCATGTTGGGGATAAAGTTATGCTGAAGGTTTTGCCTTGGAAAGGGGTCATACGTTTTGGCAAACGGGGGAAGTTAAACCCCATATATGTCGGACCTTTCAAGGAGTTGAAAAAGGTTTGATGCCGTGCTTACAACTTGAGCTTCCTCAAGAGCTGAGCAGAGGTCCCCACAATACGTTTCATGTTCCAACTTAAAGAGATGTTATTTTCTGACGATCCATTAGTCGTTCCGTTGGATGACCTCCAAGTTGGATGAAAATCTCATTTCGTTGATGGAGCCGGTTGAAATCATGGATCGTGAAGTCAAACAATTGAGACGCGAAGCCGTGTCCCAATTGTCAAGGTTCGATGGAACTCTAGGCGGGGCCCTGAGTTTACGTGGGAACGTGAAGATCAGTTCAGGAAGAAATATCCACACCTCTTCACCAAGACCGCACCATCGACAAGTGCCATGTCATAAGCCTTGCGGACAAGGCTCATTTAACGGGGGAAGACTATAACACCTCGTAACTTAGGTCATTGTACGACATTATGTAATGCACAACTTATTTTTAGGGTTTTACGCGTTTGCTCATAAACTGTAAAAGTTAAGTTAAATCGCGTAAACTAAAAATGATCATACAATGTAATCGGGCATTAAACGATTAAATGTTGTCATCAATCAAGTGTTATATGATTATTAAGAGGATAATTATCAACATTGCACATTTTATTTTTGTTGGTTACGTAAAATGTTTACGTTTCGCGATAAAGTGCGTTTAAGCCTTCCCGGAAGCACGTTAATTTATCTACGCTTCATCGAATACCCACAATTTGAACTCAATACTTAAAGTATAATTAAAACTCAATATATTTATCACATTAGACATTTTCATATTAAAGGAATTGAAATTATACATTTACATATGCAAGTTATACTTTTAATTAAACATATGTTACTTTAGGCTTTATATATACATATATACACTAGATAAATGAACAAATGCATACATATCCTACCCTAAACCTTAAAAACGTGTACATAAGCCATCTAGAAGGCCTTTGGTCACCATGACATCAATAGGAACCTTCATTGCATGAACCTTTCACCACTTGATGCTATGACTAGCCAAAACCAACCCATTGTTTCTCAAAACCATGTGCTATACCATTAGACACCTTGCAAAGGCTCAAGTGACCAAGGAATATGCTAAGGATCTTAGCTAGTATAAATAGGAGTGCAAGGGTTAAGAGAAAACCACATCTACACTTCTCTCTTTACTTGAAAAATCAAACAAAACCCTCTTTTCCCTCCATTAGAGCTCACGGCTCAAATACCCTCCAAGAAGCAATCCATTGCTTGATTTTTCTTGATCATATAAGTGTTCTTATATCATTCCTAAGGTGTTCTAAGAAGATTTGAAGATTTGGTTAAGTTTGGAAAAGATTTTGCAAGAAAAGTGTTTTTGAAGTTAAGCTTGGAACTTTTGGATCTTGATTTTGGGAAAAACTTGTTAAGTGTTGTTATAATCTTCAAACAAGAACAAGGATCCATTATCATTCCCTATATCCTCTTTATTACATTTATCTATGGCATGCCAATATCATATCTAAAAGTTGTTAAGCATGTTTATTATAGCAAATATTATGTAAACAATAATCAAAAAAAAACACATAAAACCCTAATTTGTTCCCATATTTATTATAAAAAATTATTGAAAAACAAGTGGTACAATAACTTATATGTATATGAAAGTAGAGTCTTATTATATAATCAAGACTCCGAGAATCAAGGTAGAATTTGATTTAGAAACGAATCTACTACGTTACAGTTCACATAAAATAAGCTACTTAATACCAAAACAATATATCGTTTAAATATGACTTTTATAATTAAATTATATATTCAAAAACAATTTCATTTTGATTTAAAATATCATATTAACCTACAAGTCTAAAAAAAGAAGGGGAATTTATAAAGGATATTGAAAGGCCTCATCGAGTAAACGTTGTGAACGAGTACTGATTGTAGATTTACACGAGTGTCCTAGACTCCTCAAACATACTGTCATGACCTTATATCATAAAGATAGCCCAAACGATAAGGTACACATGTAAATTATAACAGATCAAAACCTTTATTAAAATCTTAATACATCAATGATTTATCAAAATACACTTACAAGTTAAATGTGGCATTTGATAATTGAGTGACACTATTCGCTTCCTGTATAGCTTAGCAGTCTTCTTAATCGACCTATACTTTTATTAAGTTGCATTCAGTACTTACTGTGACCTAATAGATGATGATATACACTTGACAAATTCATTTGAGGAGAGATCCTAGCCCCCCGATAAAATCAATAACATACTATAAAATTATTTGGTTGAGACACATATTCACTTTATTACAAATAGTACCGCAAGTGTACATTAATAATCAAGAATAACGTATTGTGCCTAAGTAGCGATAACCCATTGTGCCCATGAATCAAAACTGTTAAATACATATTTGTAGTCTTGGATTACATTAAGTTAGCGCGAATGAATATAAAAAAGATCAAATTTTGGATGACTTCCCCGTTCGGGGATTTACAGTAACTTTAGAAACGAACGTATTTCATGTCGGATACCTGGGATGTTAATGTTGTAACAACATTCACAGGGCAATGTAAGGCCAGTACAATATATATCTTTATTATATTTTATTCCAAATATGTCTATTTTCGGTGTTCATGACTTAGTAAAACGTAAAAACATTGTGTAATCTCACATCTGTTTGCATAACACAGGTAAGTCTTGCTGTCCTGCATGATCATTTAATTATAAACCTATGAAATTCACCAACTTAATGTTGACTTTTAAAATGCAATGTTTTTTCAGGAGTCATTAAGCACGGAAGGTGCGAAGGATACATTGGGTGATATAGTTTGAAGTCATGCATAAAAGATTAGTCCTATTACATTTTGTTTTATATCCCTTATATGGGCTGTAAAACTTTGTAACAATATCAAGTAAAGCTTCGGCTTTTGGTAAAAAATACTTAAATAAATCCAATGTATCAGTTTAAATGACTTTTTGTGTCGTTCTTATATTATCTTGTGTTATTGATCTGATAAGTAACACGCCCCGGATCCTTATTCCGCTGCGACCCATTTTGGGGGTGTTACAAAATGTGTCGTGCATTCTTTATAAAATCTTTGGGATTTTTACATGGTACTGTGATGATACAGTGGATTACATTCATATTTAAACTAATCTATGAACTCACCAACTTTAATGTTGACACTTTTAAGCATGTTTTTCTCAGGTGAATTAGATGCTTGGACTATTTGATGTGCATTGGAGTCTTTACATTCAAGCTTTTCATTGTGATGCAAATTATGGGACAAAATGTATTATTAAATTCAGATTTTTATTGAATCAACAAATGTTATTTTTCAAACGACACCTAGAGGTCGTTCTCTTGTATTTATTGCTGTGTATTACGAAGTAGCACCCCATTTGGTATTCCGCTGCGTTGTATGTGATTTTTGGGGGTGTTACAATCTGCCTTTAGTATTATTCAATATATTAAACATTATTCATGTTATATTTATTTATAAGCAGTAAGTTTTTTTGTTGATTTTTTTAGTGTTTTTATTATTTATTGCAGACAGTTGCTTCAATATTATTGCCTGTCATCGTATTAACGAATTTAAAGTTGCAATATTACGATATGAAATAAATATTTTCAAATGGAACTATATCAAAATATTGTGAAATTATTTAAAGGGAACCCAATACAAAGATACTATTCATTAATTTCATAGATTGATTCTTTGAAAAAACAACAATACAAAGATATTATTCATTAATAAAACAAATCAGACAAAATCAAAACCCAATCCTCAATGAGAATAAATTACTCTAGATATTTCGTTCATAGTATCCACAAACACAAAGTCCTCAAATATAGCATGAAATACAATTTCCACCCATTCAATACAAAACTTCGAAAACTATATGACCTTGCAAGAAATTGGTCTTTATAGAAAAGAATATTATGTATTATTGGTGACTTTGCTAGACTATGAAGAAACAAAGCTTTTATAAGAGTAATTTATTCTCTTTTTTTGTATAGTAGAAATGCTAAATTAAAAAATGTTTAGAAAAAAAATTCATAAATAAAGGAAATAAAAAGATAGAAAATAATGATGATAGAGACAAATATAATACATTATTTATCATTTTAAATCCCTTTCAATTTATGTTGTAAATATTTTTTTTAAAAACATTTATGAATATAGCAATGATAATATGAAAATGAGGATAAATATGTCCAACCAATTAGCCAAAGTCAACCAAAGCGCCGCAGGCACAACCTTACACTCTAAAAACAAAACAAGGTAGAAAAGTCAACAAATATGATCAAACATTAATAATGCACAAAATAAAAAATAGGATATATAACGAAAGATGGAATCCCAAGAAGAATCTTTGGTTGCCATAGATGGGTGCATATCCAGGACGGTCGAATAATCTGTTCTTGAATATTCGGTGTGACATTTAAGTTTATTTCCAAGGCGATAAACATCACCTTGGGTATTCGGTGTAACATTTAAGTTTATTTCCAAGGCGATAAACATCACCTTGGGTATTCGGTGTAACATTTAAGTTTCTAACAAATGTAACTAAAAGAAGTTTTAAAACATGAGGAACCTCCACTTCAACATCAATTAGAAAGACACCAATAGGTTCAAAAGAAACCTGGGGAATACCAATTTTAATAATAGATGGAGGAGAAGTCATTACATCACTATCTGAATTTAAAAGATGAATTACAAGAAGAAGGATTGATTCTTAAGTATATGCTTAACGAAAAAGGTTAACTGAAATTTCTCTTTCAATTCACACTATTTATAGACAAAAATAAGAAATCTGTAAAATCCACTTGCCAACATACAATGGGCCAACACATCATCAAATAAAATAAAATTAAAATTCAAAATTTTAATTATAAGTTCAAAGGCCGATAATTAAGGCTACTACATAGGCAACCTGCAACAAATTATATGACATCACGTAACAATTTCCAAAAAAATGACATTTTTTGAATAATCATCAAATGTTGCATTTGTTAATATTTTACATACAACATAAATCTTTTGTAAACATATGCTGTTCGAAGTTATTTTAGATAAAACTTGATAATCGTCTTTTTTGATTTGTTAACAGTTAAATTGTTTTTTTTAATTCCAATTTTCATGATACATCAGACACTTGCAAACTCCACCTAAACACCAACAACTTCCATCAGAATCAATATTACTCTCTTATAGTCGCTGAAGCTGAAAGAAATTTTTTTAAACACCAACAACTTCCATCAGAATCAAAACTTTTACGATTTTTTTAATAAAACATTCACACTTTAATTTGTCATCCTTATTATTTAACAAAATTGTTTTACTTGTGTATATATAATTTGTTCTTTTAACTGTTTAAGATTAGAGGATTTATAAGAGCCAACTAATCTGATGTTAAAATTTTCAGATAAAAATGATTTATTAGCCGCCTGACTTATGCTTTTGGTTTAGTCTCGAAGTGTCAAGTTGTAGATGTGATGATTTAGTGTAATCAATATATATCTAGATGATGACATCAGTGCTATATGCGCCTATTGTTAGTATAGTGGATCAACAGTTTATGGTTAGGATATATTTTTTTGAAAGGGTCATATGTTATAACGCATAAATAATTGTTGAATAAGTTGTTATAAAAAAATGGGAAGTTTGTTGCGTTTATAGTTGATGATATACACTAACTATGTTTTTTTGTATATATAACCAATAAATCTTATATTTTTATATCACTTTAAACTTTAATTACGATTTTTACTTATGTTTGATCTTTTTTTTGTGTGTGTGTAAAAAGGATTATCCCGGAAAAATAACTTATGTTTTATCTTAAATATATATCTCACATGGTTTCTCATGATGTATCTCTTTCTTATTTTCACAATCCATGTTTTATTGTTGTAGCATTCTTTCTATTTTTATATGGTGTGATATTTGATATAGGTGACATGATTTCAAATATAAGGTAGATATGGTGTATCTAATGACTATAGCTTTCTTTGTAACTTGTAGTTGGCATTTAATTGATTGCGTGGACGTACAAACAAATATTCTTGAATTTGTGGCTTGACTTTCTTTGTTTAACTTATACTCGTAATGTAGTTTTCGAGTTTCAACTGATTGTATTGGGTGATGTGTTAGGCCATTGGGTTGTTTTTTTTTGAACAACCGATTCAATAAAACTAGCAAGACGCTAGGAAGAAGAAATTACAAGGAAATAAGCAAAGGGTTTTTTAGACAATCTATCCGACTAAAACATGATTTAATTCTAGATCTACACCATGAAAAAGAAAGAGCAACAATATAATCAAATAATCGCCCTTTTAACATGTTAGAAGGACCAAAAGA
>BQNB010037712.1:31200-49258 GCA_026074375.1 Tanacetum coccineum | reverse complement strand
ACAATACTATTTGCATAATTAAAAATCCTATTTTTCAATAAAAAAACAAAGCATATAGAGATTAGACATCATTTTATTAGAGATTGCAATGATAAGAAATTGATTCAAATGGTTAAAATCCATACTGACAAGAATGTTACAGATTTGCTTACAAAAGCTTTTGATGTAAGTAGATTTCAATATTTGATTGCTAGTATTGGAATGCTAAATCCATAAAGTCTTTTATCTCTTCATGTTTTTGTAGAGTTTTGTATGAATTAATACTATTATTCATGTCATTAAAAGTTTCTGCTGTTAAGTATAATTAGTGCTGCTAGTTATACTTAATACTGCTAAGTTTATGCTGTTAGTTATACTTAATACTGCTAGGTATAATTAATACTGTGAAAGTTGCTATGGATTATGTTTTCTTGGGTTTTGGACTAACATTTTGTAGAAAAAGCAAAGAAAAGTGTTAGATTGATGATGAAAAGCTGTGTGGAGTAAAAATAGAAAGAGAGTTTTGGTGAGAAAAAGAATTGAGAGAATTGGTAAGAATAAAACAGAAAGAGAGTCGTGTGAAATAAAAACAGACAGAGTAATTTGGTGAGTAAAAGAATTGAGAGAAATGGTGAGTTGAAAAACAGAAAGAGAGATGAATATATTAAAAACAAAGTGTTTGGACTGGAATTGAAGTTAATGCTGCTAGGCATAAACTTACTACTGCTGTTGGAAGTTAATGCTGCTAGGCATAACTTACTACTGTTGTTGAAAGTTAATGCTACTAGGCATAAACTTACAACTGCTGGTGAACGTTAATGTTGTTGAGGGTATTTTCATAAATACTTTGATTAAGGGTTTCAGTCATTCATTTAATCGATTTCATTCACTCGTATACTCTCTAATCTCAAAGCCTAACTTAATTTCATCATTCATCATCAAAACTCAGCACAAATGACGACCTTAAAGTTTGCTGATACTCATAACATGGTTGCGTTTTTGGCTAAACCCGCTGAAAGTGAAGGGTTTAAGCAGATTGTGGATTTTCTTGATGCACACACCATAAAGTATGCTTTAACCGTTAATCCTACAATATATACTTCGTGCATTGAATAATTTTGGGCTACTGTCAAGGCGAAAACTATCAATGGGGAAGTACAGTTACAAGCCCTAGTGGATGGAAAGAAGATCATCATTACTAAGTCGATTATAAGAAGAGATCTTTAATTAGAAGATGCTAAAAGTGTTGATTGTCTACCCAATGCTACTATCTTTGAACATCTTACACTGATGGGGTATGAGAAAATTTCACACAAGCTTACTTTCTATAAGGCATTCTTTCCTCACAATGGAAATTTTTGATTCATACTATTTTACAATGCCTAAGTTCTAAGACTACTGCATGGAATGAGTTTAGTAGCACTATGACATCTGTAATTATCTGTTTAGCCACAAACCAGAAGTTTAACTTTTCAAAGTTCATATTTGAAAGTATGGTGAAGAACTTGGATAATGTGTCTGGAAATTTTTTGATGTATCCAAGGTTTGTACAAGTGTTTGTGAATCAACAACTTGAAGGGATGCCTACTCACAAGAGAATTTACATTGCACCCTATCACACTAAGAAGATATTTGGGAATATGAGAAGGGTTGGAAAAGGTTTTTCTGGAAGGGAAACACCATTATTCCAAACAATGATGGTACAAGATCAAAAAGAAGTGGGTGAAGGTTCAGAAATGCCAACTGATCCCCATCACACACCTACCATTATTCAACCATCAACATCTCAACCTCAAAAGAAACAAAGATCAAGAAGGTCAAAGAGAAAGGACACTGAGGTACCTCAACCTAATAGTCCTACAACCAATGTAGCAGATGAGGCTGTCAATGAGGATATGGATGACAGTTTGGTGAGGGATGCCACTACTGCTACTAGCTTAGATGCAGAGCAGGATAGGGGTAACATCAATAAGCTTTCTTTATCTTTATGGATAACCAATTCATTTTCAAATATCCAAGGCAACACTTAATGAACCAAGTTCCTCAGGAACTAGTTCAGGTAGTGGTCCCAGGTGCCAAGAAACCATGGGGGATACTATTGCTCAAACTAGGTTTGAGAATGTATCTAAACATTCCAATGATCCACTGCTTGCAAGAGGTAACACACTTTGAAGTGGTGAGGATAAACTGAAACTAAAGGAATTGATGGAATTATGTACTAATTTACAAATAAGAGTTCTTGATTTGGAGACTACAAAGACCACTCAAGCTACTGAGATTGCAAGTTTGAAAAGGAGAGTCAAGAAGCTAAAGAGGAGGAATAAGTTAAGAACTCATGGAATTAAAAGATTATACAAAGTTGGTTCATCAAGAAGGGATGAATCCTCTAAAGATGAAGGTTTGGGTGAAGAGGATGCATCCAAATAGGGGAGGATAGCTGATATTGATGCTAATGAAGACATTTACTTGGTCAATGTTCAAACTAATGAAGATATGTTTGGTGTTAATGACTTAGATGGTGATGAGGTGATTGTTGAAAGTGTAGATGTTGTTAACACTGCTGAGGAAACAAGAAGTGTGGCTGAAGAAGTTACTGCTGTTACAATTCTAGTTAATGCAGCTACAACTACAACTACAACAACTGCAATAACTAATGTTGAAATAACTTTGGCTCAAGCACTGGCAAAGTTAGAGTGCAAAACCTAAGGCTGATAAGGTTGTGATACAAGAACCAGAGCAGGGTACAACAACAACACCACCAACACTTACAACAACAACTGCTGCTACAACAATTATAGATGATAGCACAAGACCTAAGGCTAAAGGGATTGTTTTTAATAAACAGGAGCAAGCACCTACACCAACAGTTTCTTCACAAGAACCATCACAAGTCAAGATTCAGGACAAGTTTAAAGGCAAAATGGTTGAACCAGAACCTGTAAAGAAAATGTCTAAGAAAGATCTACTCAGGCTTGAGGAAGAACTTGCCTTCAAGCGACAAGCTGAAGAAGAAGAAAAAGAAAGGCTTGCCAGAGAAAAAGCTCAACAAGTTAAAAAAGGCAACATAGCTTGGGATCATGTTCAGGCTATAATTGAAGCTGATTATCAGTTGGCTCAAAAACTGCAAGCTCAAGAGCAAGAAGAATTGACTAATAAAGAAAAGGCAAGATTGTTTGTACAATTCTTAGAGCAAAGAAGAAACATTTTACAGCTAAGAGAGCAGAAGAAAAGAGGAACAAACCACCAACAAGAGCTTAACAAAGGAGTATCATGTGTACTTATCTGAAAAACATGGAAGGATGGAAGCCCAAAACTTTGAAGAACAAGTCCTTTGCCATATTTAAGAATTATTTAACAAAGTAATGAAAAGGGTAAATACCTTTGTTGACTACAGAACTGAGCTGGTGGAAGAGAGTTCCAAGAAGGCAAAAGTAGAGATAGCACATGAGAGCAGTTTAACGAGAGCAGGAGAAGAGCTGGAATAAAAAAGCTTTAAAAATCAAAAGTTAGAAGAAGACAAAGAGTCTAAAGATCTTAAGAAATGTTTGGAAATAGTTCCAGATGATGGAGATGATGTAACTATTGATGCTACACCTTTATCTACTAAATCTCTAACCATTGTTGACTACAAGATCTACAAAGAAGGAAAGAAAAGCTATTTTCAAATTATGAGAGCAGATAGTAATTCTCAGATGTATTTAACTTTTGGAAAGATGCTTAAAAACTTTGACAGAGAAGACTTAGAAGTTCTTTAGAGTATAGTCAAAGCAAGATTTAAGAAGACAGAGCCAGTGAATTACATGGATAATTTCTTACTTCTTAATTTGAAGATCATGTTTGAACATCATGTTTGAACATCATGTTGAAGATAATGTATGGAAGAATCAACAAGGATTAGTTAAAGTCCCGAACTGGAACTTTATGATTCTTGTGGAGTTCATTGTGTAACAATGCAGAACATGCTATTTTATCTGTTGGTTGAGAAGATCTATCCACTTACAAATCACACACTACATCAGATGTTCAATGATATGAAGCTTCAAGTTGATTTTGAGTGTGAAATGGCATTTGAGCTTCTTAGATTGGTTAAGAAACAGCTTAAGGAAGGCTATGTACCTGAATGAAGTGTTTGGAAGCATCCTCCTGGTGATTATGAAGCTTTTAATGAAGAAACTTAAGATTTTGAAGAAGAATATCAAGTTTAGGGGAGGATTGTTAGGATTAAAAGCCTTCTTGAAGTTACTATTGCTAAGTTAATATTGCTGGTGTATAAGTTACTACTGCTGGTGCTAAGTTAATGCTGCTAGTACAAAAGTTACAACTGTTCAAAGATTAAGACTGCTGAAAGAGTTTCTACTGTCAAAAGAGAATGGATAAAGACAGAAGAAAGGATAAAGATTGATTAGAGACCAAGATTAGTTACGTGATAAGTATTAGTTATTTATAAAATAAATCATAGAGAATATTCTAAGTTTTAGGAATATATTGTAAATCGACTAGGACTCCTTGGTGTATAAAAGGAGGTCCTAGGGCATAGAGTTTGATATCATCTTTTGTTTTGATATCGTTATAGCTTCAAGGTTTTGTAACCCTAATACTAGAAGAGTATTCGTATTATTGTAATAATAATATTGGAGCTTTTATTGTTGAATTGTGTATTTATAGAATTACTGTTTCATTAAAAATTCTTCTAATATTAAAGATTAGATTCCGCATAATCTTTAATACATTCACATAAAGTTTCTACTATAGTTGTATTAGATTTATCTAATATAACTGAACCTTAAACAAGCTTAAGGAATTTGATCTATTAAAGTGGGATCCAACAAGAGGTATCCTACATCCTGGGAAAATAAGTGGTATCAGAGCTTTTCGAGAAGCTTTAAATAAGAAGAACCTGTTTGAATATACAAGATCTCTTTGCTAGAAGATATAGATTCAGAATCTGCACATATGGTGGCTGCATCTAAAGTTCCAATGATCAAACCTGGTGAGTTTGAGTTATAGAGGATGAGAATAGAACAGTACATCCATATGATTGACTATGCTCTATGGGAGGTCATAAAGAATGAAAACACTGCACCAAAAACAACAGTTGTGGAAGGTGTTGAGAAAGTAATACCTCCTACAACTACTGAAGTTTCTACTATAAAGTTTCTACTATAGTTGTATTAGATTTATCTAATATAACTAAACCTTAAACAAGATTAAGGAATTTGATCTATTGAAGTAGGATCCAACAAGAGGTATCCTACATCCTGGGACAACAATCCCCACAATCCTGTTTGCCTTTAAATCCTAAATATAACATTTACTTTCATCAAAACTAACAAACAACTTACTGTCTCTAGCAAGTTTATGAATAGATAGAATACTAACAATGTACTCTAGAACAAGTACATCATATAAAGTGATATCATTATTGATTTTAAATCACCAATTTTAGTTATTAAAGCCCGAGTTCCGTTAGGATGACCAACAGTAAGACCAAGATTAGAAATATCCACAACATTAATTAAAAATTTAGCAGAAACAATCATGTGTTGATTTGCTCCAGAATCAACAATCCACCCCAGACTAATATTTCCAACAATAAAATTTGTGTTGCCATTAAAATACCTTTTGAAGTTTAAATTAAATTTAACTCTTCCATTGAAAAAAGTTCCTTCAATGTTTTTAAAACATTTACCTGCCATATTGGCATTACCAGTTGAGACACCATTATCATTAAGAAGACTCAAAAGTCTTGCAAGCTGTTCAGTAGAAAGAGAGACATGAAAGTTGTTTATGGTAGCATTATTGCTACTAACATTATTAGACTAAACATCAGCAGAGACATTATTACTAGAAACATATTTGGTATTAGCATTAAAGTTCTTCTTAACATAACCATCAAGATAACCAACAAGCTCAAAACTTCTATCAACAGTATGACCAATTTTATTATAATTAGTACATTTCAGATTAGGATTAGGACATATATTATTAGAATTAGAGTTTGAGCTTGATCCTTTGTTAAAGTTATTATTATTATTAAACCTCATCTTATTGTCAAAAGTTTTGGCTGCAAAAGTAGTTGCAATGGGTTTAGTGGTCCCAACATAAGTAGCATTTCTATGAGATTCTTCACCACTAACAATAACATATGCTGCCTTAACTAGAGGTAACGGTTCCCTGGTAAGAATGTTACTTCTTATTGCCAAATAACTCTCATCTAAGCCCATAAGAAACTGCATCAACTTAATAAGTTGATTATGTTTTCAAAGTGTTTAGCAGCTTCATAAGTATAAGGAGGTAAACTAATCATATCATTAAACTGCTTCCACAAAGAATTCATATTATTATAATATTCAGTCAAAGAACCCTCATTCTAATTTAGAGAGTTAATACTTTTATGCAAATTAAACATAACAGACCCATCAACCTTATCATATGTTTCTTAAGATAACTTCATATTTCATAAGCAGTCTTAGCATATATAGCACCAGCAAACAAATCAGGACTCAAAAAATTCAAAATCCAAGTAATAACAATAGAATTACACATATCCCATTGATTAGCAAGATCATGTTATTATCTCTTTTACAAGAACCATCAATAAAGCCAAGTTTGTTATGATTTCTTAAAGCAAAATTCATAACAATACTCCACATATTATAATTCTCAGTACCAGTTAACTTAATGGTCACAATAGGTGAACCACCAGTGTCATTAGGATGCAAATACAAGGTATCACCAAAATACATATTAAGCTCAAAAGAAGAACCAATATCATCATGTTTATTAGCATCATCACCAGACTTATTAACATCATCACTAACAACCATGATTAAAGAACATATAAATCATAAACAAATAATAACAAATAGATCACAAGAAAATAAAGACAATGACAAAAAAAGAAAGAACGTAGTTCTCAGGCTTTCACACCACTCAAGGTGGCAGATCAAGAGCTAATCAAGCACACACAATATAATAAGATGCAAGAAAGATAAAAAGAGGTGTTACAGAGATTATAGCAGCCGAAAAAACCTTAATTATCTTTGATTCACTTAGTCAAAGAGTAATTAAGATCATATAAGCCTCAACAACCTTTAATTTACTTAGTCAAATGTTTAATTGAGACCAATAATCAACCCAAAATAAAAGCCCCAAAAATTAGGGTTCTTAGATCCAAACCCTAATTTTAAGATCCAAACAATTAACCACCATAAATCAAATTCTTTCAACTAGAATCACCAGAACCACTCTAATAAAAGATTAGATCACCAAGAAATCAAAACCCCTAAATTCTGACAAACCCTAAATCCAAGATCGACCAATTAAACAACTTAGAGCTCTGATACCATGTGAGATGGTATCAAAACTATAATCTAAACCATAATTAATACCAAAGATCCAATAGTAAAACAAATTATTCGTCACAAATTCACCAACTAAAAGTATCAAACGATTATAAGATCAAATTATTATCAATAGGATAATAATCAAACGATTACAGAATAACATAAATACACAAGCAGATTAAGGTGATCTGAATCAAACGTTTAAAAGAGGGATAAAGAGTGATTATGTTTTTTAGAGAGAGAAAAAGGGTTAAGATTATGAATCTTAACCCTAACCGGTTAGGGTATTATATACCCTATATACCCTAACAATCTTCTACTTCTGGTCACTTGATACTTGAGACTAGAACTTGATAAACAAGGTAAAACATCTTTCTAGAAATAACATTTTAGACCCTGGACTATATTCCTACAAAATAAGCAAATCTAGAAACCAAAGAATAAGTAAATAAGCAATAAGCTGTTTAATAATCAGATTACTTAAGGTTTTCTTTGCTTATTTGAACAAAAAACTAACTTTACCATTTTAATTTTTGGCAAATGATTCGCAGCCATAGAAATGGTCTTCGTAGAAATATTTTATTGTAGAAGTAAATCACGAGATGCAATTCTTGTTTCTTTTATATATATTCCCAGTTAATAATAATGTGCAATGCATAAAGAAAAAGAGGCATAAAGAAGAAAGGTATGTAGATATGTAATTAAACATGCTAATTAATATTTAAATACATTTTTAAGTTTTAAAATCATAAAATTTATATTTTGGATAAATATGAGAATTATAAAGGTTTGAAAGGATATTGGTGTAATTAATTTTTTTACAAGGATATTGATGTAATTTATAAGTTTACCAAGGATATCAATATAATTCTCTCTATTTTTTATGCAGCTTATTTTATAGCAATTATATATTGTTTTCTGCTTATAAAATAAAAAGTTAAGAATGCTGATTCATGGTAGCAAGTTAAAATTTATCTATAGCGGGTTTTAGTTATAATCATTTTGGAAAGCACACCAAAGTATCGGACAACTTCTTAAATTATTGGCATTGTTTATGGATTCCTAGTTGGGTTAAGATAATAGATTATCGAATATCATTTAGAATCATGTAATCATATTCTGAAACAAAACATCATGTAATCATTTTTCAAAAATAATCTGATTCTAATGCTTCCGTATCACAAATATCTTTTTAGGATAAGACCAAGTTTTGTTCTTGATTTATACACAAATCTATGAACCATTTTGCTTCAAGTGTTTATGCTTTCATGTCTTTTTCCATGCAAATTTTGAATTTCTTATATAAAGACGATTACTCAATTTTAGTCAAGTAAATTATGAGAATTAATCGGTTCATTATTTTTTTTCATTATGTTCCTTCATTTTAACATTAGTTGTTACACGACCAATTAATTATGGTCATTAAGCACCCTTGAATAAGTCAAAACCATTACAAGTTAGTGAGAATCAGTTCCATCGGGTTTACCCACTGATGAGCCTGCTCTCTAAGTATGATCACTGAAGAGATGAACCCTCTCACGTGACTACTCCCTTATGATATCATTGAGGGTCCTGCTTAATGAAGAGTATGATATTGAATTCATCAGATGATAATATTATGAGGATTACTCACTGAATAGTCAACTTATTGGATTCATCAGCTATCTAAATTCCATTATACCACTATCAAATTCATGGTGATTCGATGACTTGATATGTGTACACTCCGTACCTCCAAAGCCATTACTGAATGTGACATGAAAACCCTCAGTTGCACTAAATTTCTAACATAAATACGTTTTTCCATATTGTAAAAATCAAATTGTTTGGTTAAGGATATTCTCAATAGTTAGTGACTATGCAAGAAAATTTTATCCTGGATGTTTATTAAAATTAGTGATCCAGACAATTGAAGATCTTATATGCTTTATATCAAGCCTGGACACTCGTGTGATTTTAGTGCATGTAGCAAAACAATACTAGTTTTGAGGATAATAAGAATATAATTTAGCACAAACAAATCGAGAGCTTGTAACACATAAAATTTGATAAAAAAGAGCTACATGGAGCTCGGTGGTGACATATGGTGTCATCATGTGGTTCAATAGTTATAGACTAAGACTTGAAAGCCGATTGCAAAGAGATTAATGCCTTTAGCTGGTTTAGGTTTAGAGTTCATCATTTCACAAACTCAGTTATTTTATGTTAAACAATAAACCTTATTTATTTTTTTACATTATAGCTCAAGTAGTAAAGTGTATGACATAGAGACATATCCAAAGTAAGTAGTTAAGTGGTCGAAAACCTTTCTTTGTAAAGTTTGAGATAGTGTTCTTTCTTTGTATGGTTTGTGATGTGTCAGTGGACACACTTAGTATTCAAATATGATCGCCCTTTTGTTACTCAACCAACTCTTAAATCAACAATAATCAAAACTTTCTTTTTAGTTAATTGTTTCCAAACATGTAAAGCTCATCTCCGTTTAACAATATCTCATACACACAGGCTTACTCATAAGATATAAAACGACACGATATACTTGTTGATGTAAATTTATGTGGAGCGCGCTTGGGCTTAGTAAATATGCCTCGAACTTAATGAGTATCTTGTTCACATTGGTTCCTTTAGAGGCTTCTCCTTCGTACCCTTGCTGAAAATAAGAAAGAACATAGTTAGCTCGCCCTGGGTTTTGAATTCGAGACCAACCTCCAATGTGAGGATAAGTATGGGTGTTGTGAGGTAATCACAGAGAAAACATATAGAAAGAGAGTTATTATGGTTTGGAGTGTGTATAGGCTTGTCAGTCCAGACAACGGACCTCTACTATTTAAACCACTCGAATGTTACCTGATGACATGAGAATTCGTTTAGGTTTAATGAGGAAGTCTTCGAGTTGGTACTTCCTCTATATTTGTTGTCTTGCTTGTCGTGATATGTCAGTCGATCGTGGTGGCCCTGAATGGTACATCGTGTACATGATTTTGGTGTAGTTTCTTCGCCCTTGGATTTAAAGTGATCACGATTATGCGACTTTCCTAGCTGACGTTTATCCATTACAAGTAGAAGGAAAATTATAAGACCATCCGGTTTCTCCCATTTGGAAGCATCCCCGAGATCCTCGTTGTATGAAGCCCTCCAAACGTTAGTCTTGAAATATGAAAATACAAACGGATTTGCACTTGATTGGCCCAAATGTCGCATAACAACAATAAGATACCCATAAGGTAAACCCGATAATTGCCATTGTCCACAGCTACATGTCCTAGTATTCAAATCAACTGTCCTATTTTTGTTATAATTAACAACATTGTAAAGGTAGTTTTGATGCGTATAATTGTTTAAATTAAAATTCAAGTTTTAAATTTATAAAATTCGTCTACCTATGGTGTACAACGCACTAACGGGCAAAGAACCCGGTCGTGTGTAGTGCAGGATTGGTAAATCCGAAGTCGTCCCAAGAGCTAAGTGTTTTAGTTTTATTTTGAATATGTCACAGGTTAAAATGGTTTGAATTTGATTTGACATAATTAAAGTAAATGAAATACGGAATTAAAATATGAGATTTGATCAG
Source organism: Tanacetum coccineum (assembly GCA_026074375.1). Taxonomy (NCBI): domain Eukaryota; kingdom Viridiplantae; phylum Streptophyta; class Magnoliopsida; order Asterales; family Asteraceae; genus Tanacetum; species Tanacetum coccineum. Next base: position 38,362 of record BQNB010037712.1, on the reverse strand, counting down.
GGAGAAGAACGTACTAGCCTAGTTACTTATTTGTTACAGTTAAAATGGAGTTTCCTAGTGCAATGTCTACTTATCGCTTATGGTGGTTCTAATATCGACAGTGTATTACCCCCAAAATATGTCGCAGCGGAATGGTAACCGGGGGCATTACTTCATAATACATAAGCACAAGATAGATAAAGAACGACCTCTATATGAGTCGTTTGAAAGATAACTTTTGATTTCAATTCAAAGTTTGTACAAAAGCACCATGCTTTAAGAGTTCATTAATATGAAAACGTAAAGATTTTAATACATAACCAAATGTTCAAAAGTAATGTAGTAAATCTTTCATGATGTGAGACCGTAAAATGTGACTCAAATACGATGCTCCAAAATGCTATTCCAAATAGCATGCATTTACTGACCTGAGAAAAACATGCTTTAAAACGTCAACATAAAGTTGGTGAATTCATAGGTTTATGTAAGTATAAATGTAGGACCGCAAGAGTTTAATGTGTGAAATAATTTAACACATACAAAATCACAAAATGTAATTACGATTGCCGTAAGCTCATGACACCAAAGCTACAACTATGTATGTGTGCATATTTATGCACTAATGTACCCTTCTAGATGTTCAACCCGCAACATCCAAATTTCCGATATAGTATATGTCCGTTAGTTCGGTCGTCCGAAGCTCGTAAGCATGACTTACCCGAATGGGGATGTCAATCCTAAGTAGATCTATTTATAATACACGCACTTACTCCAAGTAATTAACAGTTCATGATATTAAGCCTAATGAGTTATCACTACTTAGGCAACTCGTAACATGTTTAAAAGAGTGCTTGTGTCTAAATGTAAAACAAAGTATGTATCTCACCCCGAGATTTGTAAAGTGTTGTTAAACAAGTAAAGTGGGGCTATAAACTCACCTCAAGTGATAGAATTGATTTCTAGATAAATCAACTAGGAATGTCGTCGCAAAGGATCGGTATGCAACCTATTTAACTACAGGTCGATTTAGAATAATGCATAAAAATATAGAACAATGCACTATATTTTATCTTGTTATATCACCACCTAATAGTTTTAGACTTAGCTTATCAATCAAAATAATGATTTCGTTAATTTTACCACTTTTATTATTTTTACATTGACAATATATATACATACATATATATATATATATATATATATATATATATATATATATATATATATATATATATATATAAAATTTATAAAATAATATTTATAAAGTTTAAAACGCGTATAAATATTATATAAGTAATGCTATATTATTTCCTAAGGTTTTATAGTCTAAACGGACTCGAAAACGTCCGAAAACACAGTTTTACTATTCATGTCAGGAACTTACATTTGATAAAAGTGTGCAGGAAATTTTATATAAAAGTTGTTTAGTTTTAATGAAGATTAACTCATTCATATTACACTTTTAGGCTTCGAAAACTTGTGATTTTAAACCGAAATATCATTCCGAGCAACTTTCTACTTTTATACTTATGCAGGTTCAGACCCGAAAGGCCTCAAAAACACAAAACGAAAGCTGACCAGACTACACATTTTTACCCAAAAGCTGTCAAAATATTATAGTTGCCGGTAAACTTTAAAAATTCATATCTCTTTCATTTTACGTCTGTTTTTCGAGTTCTTTATATGCACGGAATCGTAATAAGACGTACTAACATAGTTTTAAGATTTTAACCTGTCTCGAAGTCCGTGTAAAAATAGTATATGTCGGCTGTAAAATAAGTATGTAAATATATTTTTAACTTATGATTCTTACTCCATTTTAACACAACAATTCCTCTAATTACAACACTTTCAACTCCTTCAACAACAACAACAACATCCACTAATCTAGTCCCATTCATATCATCTCAATAATATAAATAAACTGTCAAGAACACAAATAAATTATAAAACTATATAAACTAGTTTATGATCAAATTATTTAACAACTAGTGTAATAAATTAAATAGTCTATACAATATACCAAAATAAATGTTTTCTCATTTTCTAGCATGTTTGTAAATCATTTTCATCCATGTGTAGGTATTTACATGTTTATATATATTCTTTTGTTTTTCTTGTAAACTTGTTGAAATACAAAACTAAGTGGTGATATAATTTGACATATATGATGTTCATATGAAGATAATTATTATGAAAGTAAACATTATGAAAATATGAAGGAATTTGATGAACCTTAGATGAAGATGGTGGTGATATGAACACAAAACTAACTTAAATCAAACCCTAAATTGTTTGATACTAACTTATACCCTTAAAACACCTTAGAATATCCTTGCTAAAAATCAAAAGCTCCAAGTTATGGTGGTTCTTGGTGGTGGACGGTTGGGTTTGTAGAGAGAAAGAGGGATTTGTTTTGTAATGAAAAGAGAAGTATAATGCATGTGTATGAATATATAGAAAGGTCTTACAACTAGCTAAGCAAAATATCTATGACAAAAGGTACATAATCATTTAGGAAGTGAGGGGAGGGGGGCATGGGATATGTGTAAGGGTGAATAGGTTTGTTGCTTGTTGTAAGAGTGTGTAAGAGAGTAGCTAAGAGTTGGTTGATGATGCATGAACCATATAATTAGCACATGGTAATACTAGAACCAAAAATGGTATTGTTTTGTGTAGCATGCATATATAACCGGCCATGGTAGTAGATATGGGTAAGAATTATATAAATTTTGGGTATTAGGTATAATTGTGGGTATTTGGTTAAGTGTAGAAAGGTGGTATAGTTTACATGCATGCATGAAGCTAAATATTGTGAAACGTAAACGTTTTAGTGATGCGTGCCAAAAAGTCTTCAGGTCACTTCTTCTCCGACTTGTCTTCAGTCTTCTTTTCAGTGATGCGTACCAAAAAGACATAGCATCCTTTTAGTAAATACTTCTGAGTCTTGGTGCATGAGATAATGTTTAGTCGGGACTTGTTTCTACCGTCACTCTTATCTCCTTGAACAATTAACACTTCATAGCAATAGGGGATACGAACACGGCGTGGTACTTCGATAACCAATCCATACCAATAATAGCATCAAAACTACCAAGCTCTACGGGCATTAGGTCAATATTGAATGGGTGATTTAACAAGTTTAACGTACAACCCCGAATTATGGTAATAACTCTTGTTATTCTTCCGTCGACTAATTTAACTTCATACTTATTGTCTAATATAGATGGGGCGATATCAATTAGGGAGCTAAATGTAGTTGACATAAAAGTTCTATCGGCACCGATATCAAATAAGATAGAAGCATAACGGTTATTGAGGAGGAACGTACCTGTAACAACATTCGAGTCAGGGTTGGGTTCACCTCCTCCTAAAGCATAAGCCCTTCCACGAGCTTCACCATTCCCAGCTGCATTTCCATAGTTTTGGTTCTTTAGTTTTGGGCAATCCCTCTTGAAGTGCCCTTGACTTCCACATTTAAAACACGTACCCGTCTTCTGAACCGCTCCAAGGGCTCTCTGAGTGTTAACAGTAGTAGGACTCCTACAATCTTGAGCCAAATGACCAACTCTTTTACAGTTTGTGCATGTAGGTCCTTATAAACAGGATCTCAATGAGCCTTGAACGACTGATAGTCCTTTGAATAAATCCAAAGATAAAAAAGTAAATTTTTACTTGGTAAATTTTAAAAAAATTATGAAAAGTAAACTTTTTTATAACAATTTTTTTAAATAACGTACGAATAAAAAATTAAAAAGAATTAAAAAAAGTAAAAAAAAAGTTTTTAAAAAATTATTATTTGTAAGAAATCTGGCATGGAATTTCATTTCTTTCTCCTAACCAAACACATGACATTATTTTGAATTTTAACATTCCAATTCCTTAAGATTTCTAATCCTTGATAGATTCCAATTCCTTGAAAAAACATTCTACGAACCAAACGGGCCCTAAAAGATAAATTGCGAATGCTGATCAGAGGGTTTTTAAAATATTGTTTATCATATCATAGATGATAAGTAGATAAAGTATTAAAGGAAAAAAGCACATAAACCAATGAGCATACATTTGTTTTACTAACTTTGTCCACTGTTCGTAACCTAAAGAAGCGGAAGGAAAAAGAGAAAAAATAAAGGTGACTTTGGTTGTTTAAAACAATAATATAATTACAAATACTTAAAGATTCAATAATAAACTTTAATTGGGTAAAGACTACATTGGTTGGTCGAAAAGATTCTTCTGATTTACTCTTCCAAAATCGGTATAATGTAGAACTCGATCTTGTGGTTTGTATGAGTCAAAATTTTAAAAAATTCTCTACGCACTCGAGACCGGATAGTCTTTGAAGGCGTGCGACATGGCCAACCCCTATGAGCTCAAACTTAGAAATACAGATAAAAAATCATAAAGCAGTTATACAACATTAATGAAATTTGTAGTTAAGATTTATATTTAGGTCCTCATTTTATATGGACAGTTCTCGCAGTATTTTTTGAGGGTTCGTCTTCTATTTTTTCTTCATGCCCCTAAATCGGGAAGCCTCTGATATATTTCTAGAATTCAAGGTGTGGAAGCATGAAAAGAGATCAGTTCAGATTAAGTTTACAACCTATTCGACAATTAAAAGAACATAAATTTAAAAAAATTTAGTCTTCATTATTGAAGTGCGAATTTTTTTATGACTTTTTTTTTTATATAAAGGTACTTCTACGCTATCAGCACCAAAGTGAACTTCATGTCCCAATATGAACATAATGTGTAGAGTACGGTCTTCGTGATCTTTGTCGTTTTTCAAGAAAAACAAAAAATTACTCATAATGTTTGGATGTTTTCGACAAATGAAACTCACACGACTTTAATAAACATCCGTATGCCCGAAGGAATTAAGATACTAAAGGGTGTTTGGACAGAAATCTAACTAACAAGAATATCCAATATATTTAGTAATGATGACAAGTTGAAGGTGTGTGAGTGGCATTTGATTTAAAGGGCATAAAAAGCCTTAGTCAGCCGTCCAATAACAAGCATAAAGAATTTAAAGATTAAAGGAGTTGTCGAGTGTCGAAAGAAAATGTATGATTGAAGCCGCCCCATGACACCACCCTCAACCGTGGTTTCCCGTATCTTGCAATTTGATCTTGCTTTTATCATTCCAAATTTGCTGACATTCATTTTTGTTATCAATGCAAAAACAATAACTGGAATAGACTATTATATATCGGGCCTATTTTGCTTATCAGTTAACTTGAGCAAAAATTCCAAGGCTAGTGCCACAAGAAAGAGGATCAATAACTTAGTGCCACAATACTTTATAAACTTAAATCAATATAAAAGTAAAGTAAAAGTTCCATCATCGAGGGTGAAGAATCATTTTCGAATGTCGCAACACGCAACTTAAAAGGTAACAATAATATAGAGTTATTAATGTACACAAACAAACATGACTTCAACGCCAAAGTAAAGACTCCCTTGCAAATAACACCAAGCCTCTATGATGTGAAGTTGTGAACTGACAAATAAATCATGTTTGTTTGAAAAAAATTCAACAATCTTAACAAGACATCATCAATTTGCAATGGTTCACGGGAGAACGAAGGTGTAACTTAACGTTTTGCTAATGTAAACTACCATTAGGTATTAGGAAATACATCACTTCATTTTTCTACTTCTCCTCTTATTTTCAAGTACTTTTTCATAGAAATGAGAAAAAAAGTTAAATTAAGAATAAAGAAAAATAACTATAATTACATATTTAAGATACATCAAGTTGATTTAGATGCATCCATTGTCTTTTATATGCATCATATTATATTTTCTAACACAAAATTAGATGCACATACATATATTAGATGCATTTTATTAAGTTAGGTGAATCCTATGTATTTTTTGTCTTCTGCGCGTCAAAAGTGTTGCTAGTACCACTTTGTATCGTTTTCACTTCAAAATCACTTTCAAATATGTGATTATGACTAGACTTTTAGATAATTTGTAAATAAGTACTTACTTTAAACAAATGCATAAGCAGAAACAATAAGAGTTCTCAAAGACTGTCAAAGTTGTCTAACAAGGGTCCGTAAATACTTATTGTCAATGTTTAAGTCATTGTAGTTATAAAAATGTTCCAAATCTAATCTCTTCATTAATTTCAAGAAATGTAATGCAGGTCTTATGATATATTTATAGAATGCATGGGGTTCAAATTTTTTAGAATGTATGGAGTTCAACATTTGCCCCCAGTACGGCAAATTAACATCGTATTCTAAAGTTCCTCTCTTACCTTTAAAATTAGGGTAAATGTCATTTATTACCAACCAACTTTTTCATTTGTACCGTAATGACCAACTTACTTTTTCGTACTCCTTACACTCACGTACATTCAAATTTTGTTCAATATCGCCAATATGACCATAAAATGACTATATTACCCTTGTCTTCTTTAACATATTTACAATCATAATTTTTTTTAATCTTAATTTTTTTAAAAGTACTTTAACAAATTTAAATTTTTTTACCAAAAAATTTTAAAAAAAATTATAAAATATTTTTTAAAGTTATTTATTTAAAAAATTAAGATTTTATAAAGTATTGTACGAAATTTTAAAAAAGAATAATTACATGTCAAAGTACGAAATTTTGTTTAAAATAATTTTTTTTTTAAATTCGTACTTTTTAAAAAACTATCATTTAAAAAAATTACTTTTAAAAATAATATTTTTTTGTTAAAGTACTATTTAAAAAAATTAAAATTTAAAAAAATTATAATTGTAAATATGTTAAAGAAGACAAGGGTAATATAGTCATTTCATAGTCATTTTATGGTCATATTGGTGATATCAAACAAATTTTGAATGTACGTGGGTGTAATGAGTACGAAAAAAAGTAAATTGGTCATTACGGTACAAATGAGAAAGTAGGTTGATAATAAATGGCATTTACCTTAAAATTATTAAAGAGTGATCTTTAATTCCAGCTGTTACATAGGTTAGTTTCTAAAAAAAATTACCGAACAAAACATGTTATATAACCCTTTTACCAATTTCAACTATTTTTATTCACTTAGCTAAAACGGCCTAAGGCGCACAAGTTTAAGTCTTTCAACACCCCTCTCTAGAGGTGGGCAAAAAAACCGGTTTTCAAACCGGAACCGGTTTGAACCCGAGGAACCGAACCGGTCAAAACCGGTTTT
>BQNB010037712.1:8003-28290 GCA_026074375.1 Tanacetum coccineum | reverse complement strand
TGGTATGGGTTGGGGTCATAAGGTAGATTTAGCTTAAGAATTAAGCTCACCTAAGTCTGTTTTTAAAAGTTTTTAAGTTTTAAAATTGTTTTTCAAAGTTTTCCTAGTCACCTTTTGAAACTGTGGTTTTTAAAAAAGGGATACAATGGCTTATTTAGATAAGCTATTGTACACTTGAGTTGTGGTTTTAAAAAGTTATGTTTTTGTGTATGTAAAACAAGCTGTCACAAGTCCTTGGTCATTTGACTTGTTAAGTCAAAACAGCCAAAAGACTTAAGTGTAATTTTTTTTAAAGAGCAAAAAAGCCCTTTTTCAAGAGTTAAAATCAGCAGGATTAAATGGTTTTTGGAAGTTAAAAATTGGTACACAAGTCCATTTCCTAGTGCTATTAATCTATTTTAACTTATCTTTTAATTTTGAGCTTATCTGACAGCTTATTTTAAGCTGTCAATTAAGCCCTTGTTTTTAGCATAAGTTTTGCCCTGGTGCTAAGGGGCACACTTTAAGCCCACCATTCTAGCTTTTTAGTGTACTCAAGCCCTAGCTTTTGGCTTATTTTGAGAGCCCATAAGCTCCTTAATAAGCCCTCTTAATTTCAGTCCTTAAAAGCCCTTTTAGATAGCTTATTTTTGAGCCAAAAGTGTCCCTAAGCTTCAATCATACACCAACAGTACTAACTCTTTAGTTAGTACTGTTGAGGTATTAAGCCAATCTCTAGCTTATTGAGCTTATCCCACTTGCTCTTTGGTGTTCCTAATAGCTTACTTTGTTAGTGTGATAAGCTGTGAATGCTTACTTGCCCTCTTTCTTGGCTTATTTTGTTAGCAGCTAGTAGCTTTTTGCCCTTAAGCTTGTTTAAGAGTCTGTCAAGCTTAAGCCCTTTTTAAGCTTATTTAGTTTTAGCAATTTACCTTTTTAGTGCTTATTTAGCTTAAGTTTAGATAGTTCATTAAGCTTATTTGTCCTAGTTTAGCTTAAATGTCCACAAAGAGTCCAAGACTTAGCTAGTTTAAGCCATTAAGCTCATTTTAACTTCTGTCCGTTTTTAAAAGCCCATTTTCAGCTTATTTATAAGCTTTCACAAAAACTTGTAGTTTTGAAAATTGTTAAGCTCATCGAGCTTAACAACTTTGTTTCACAAAGTTTTTCCAAAAAAAAAGGGGAAAGACAAGGGGTGACCCGGGTGAGCAAGACTCGAACCCGGGTCTCAACCCTCGATACATCCCCCTTTACACACACCACTTACCGCTGCGCCCTTGGGACTTTTACGTTAGTATCCCAAGGGCCTTGGTATTTAAGGGTGTTTTTGGCTTTTTAGTCAATAAGCTGTTACAGCTTATTTACGGGCTTATTTATAAGCAAACTTTAGGTTTCTTATTTTTCGTAGGTTTATTATAGTGTCTAGTATTTTTAGTAAAATTTTCAGAATTTTTCAAAGTCGTTTAGTATTTTTTATAATTTAATTTCGTTAAAAGTTTAAAAAATTCATAAAAAATACAAAAATTATCAAAAAAATATTTTTCTTTTTTAGAAAATTTTCTTTAGTCATATAGTTTGTAGGAAAAATATAAAAATTTTTGTAGGGTCATTTTTTATAAACTTTTTGCTTTTTATGAACGGGGGCTCGGTGATTGCGGTTTTTTGTCTTGACTGTTTTTGGGTCAAGACATCCGTTTTTAATCTAGTCTTTTTCATTCTTTGTTATTAGTCCCCTAGAGTAGTTTAGAAGTGAAAATTTCTCCGTAGGGTTAATTTTGAAGTTTTTAGGTTTTTGCCCCTTTGTTCGTGATTCGTGCTCTCGTTTTTTAGCTTAATTTCATAATTTTTAGGTTTTTCTTAAACGTTTTTGTTTGTTATTGTTTAATTTAACTTTCCACACTCTCAAATCATTTTTCTCATTCAAACTCCAATCTTCCGACTGTATCGATTCTCCAGTCCAGCCTCGTTGGGGATAAACGACCCGGGAACATTCTATACTACTTCTCGGTTTTATTGGTTTTGTTTCTAGAGTATTCTTACTATATATATTTTATATTTTATTATATATTATATATATATTTTAAGGTGTAGTTTAGACCGATCAATTTACTAGTTTCCTTTATTATATAATCTTGGTCAACTATTTAGTAGTTTCCTTTGTTATGTAATCTTAGTCGACAAGATAAGTCTATTATAAATAGGCCATTAGGGTTGTATTCTTATCATGTTGAATGTTGAATATTATTAATGGTTTAGTTATTTCTTATCTTTATTGGGAGAGCTTATTCGACCTCTCGAACGTCGATTATTCTATCTTTATCGTTCTATTAGCTGTTAATCGATCTGGTTCGTATCAATTGGTATCAGAGCTGTTTCGATTCTAGGGTTTAAAAAAATGGAACAGTTTAGGATCGATCAATTGGAGGCGAATCTGGAACGGTTTAAGATCGATCAGGCTGCAATCAACTCAAAGGCAGCGAAACAATGGGCTTTTTTGCAAGCAACGATTGAGAAAAACAAGGTTGAAGCGGATCGGCAATTCGCTGAAATCATGAATGATCTTAAAGCCCTATAACCACCCACCACCCTTCCCGCCACTATCCCGCACTTTGAAGAAAATAGAATGCAAAGTTTCAGTGGCAAGGAGGTAAAAGACAATTGTTTTAAAGGTGCTCATGTTACAGAAGTTGCTGATGAATGTGGTGGGAAAAACCTACCACTAACTGACAACACATTTAAGGATTTGGATACAGAAGACATTTGCACATGTGTCGGGGTTCTGGAATCAGCGAATAGCCAAGATAGCACGAACCCAACTTGGGCAGGGGATCAGTCACGTATACGAGGGAAGGATGTGCCTTCCCATGGGCCAAGAAAACAACACTTGGGTGGACAGATTTTTGGGCTGGAACTCATAATTGGGCTTCATTGTGATCCAGGGAGGGGAGAAGATAGAGTAACGTGGAATCCCGGGATCAATTACCATCCATCAGAAAGGAAATGGAAAATATTGTAAACGGACTTAATACTGTTAGTATTAAAGTTAAGTCTGTTAGATATAGTTAGTATTGATAAGAATAGTTAGTACTGTTAGTAGTAGAAGTTAAGTCTGGTAGAGCAAGTTAAGTCTGCCAATTTCCGCGGTTAATATTTGTATTCACAGTTATTGTCTCTCATAGTATCTTTGGATTTATTCAAAGGACTATAAGTCGTTTAAGGATCATTGAGATCCTGTTTATAAGGACCTACAAGTGGTATCAGAGCACTTGTGAGATTTAGGCACTTGTGGTTGAGTCTTTTGGGTGGCAATGGTAACCTGCTCAATAGAAGGTATAGGGATAGGTTCATCATTGACTGAATGGTCAGATACAGTTCCTTGTTCCCCATCACTGTCATTGGATTGACAAGTTGAGTAAACAGTGGAACTTGCATCAGATTCAGTAGGACTAGGAGATTGAGGTTGAGGCCCATATTTACCATACTCATACAGAGAATCATCTATGTCCTCCTGTTCCCTAGGGGTATAATCACCACTAAGAGGATGGGGGACACCTTTATATTCTACCTGTTTAAATCTGCTGTAATAGTGGATGTCAAATTTCCTGAATCTGTTTCTCCTTGAAGCAAAAATACCTCTACTTTTTTCTTCCTCAAATCTAGGACCTCACATTTGATTGGATGCCTATCTAAACCTTCTTAACTGGTGAGCTCATCCCACAATCAATTAGCTTCAAAGATTTTTAGAAGATCGCAGACCAAGAGTCATATTTTTTTTTTGTAAAGCATCTTTGTCCTTAACAGCTTTCATTCCTATTCTTCTATACTTTTTCAGCTTTTCATCTTTTTCAAAAATTTGATTGGCTTGAAAATTTAATTTTTCATTTAAGGAAGATTGCTGTTTGTGGGAGGCTTTAAGCTGAGATTCTAATTTCTTAACAGCTATCTTATGGGCAACTAAGGCAGCTTCTTGGTTACCAAATTCAGATTGCAATTCATCATACTTAGCTTGAAGAGCATTATATGAATCTAAACACAACTTAGAGCACATGGATACCTCATTATTCACAGTGAAAGCCATTAGAGCATGGTTGAGTTCCTCATCTTCAGTCTGCTCTACCCAATTGATCTGTCCTTCATCAATAGTCATCAAAGCTTCCTTTTCAGTTCTCACTGGCTTGAAATCCTGACCTCTACCTGCTTCCTGCCTGCTACCTTCCTTTGAACCTTTAAACTTGCACTCCCTAGCAAAATGCCCAGTATTGTGGCAATTGAAACATTCAACTTTTCTCTTATCAAATGCCACATGCATTTTTCCATCCACTCTTGGCCTTCTGCCTGTTTTCTTGTAGAACTTCTTGATCTTGATGGCAGTCATAGCAATCTGCCAATTTATATCCATCTCTTCCAAGTCCAGGTCATCAATTTGATCTAGATCTTCATGTATCAAATCCACATCATCAGCATTTGTGGCTAGAAAAGAATGGATAACTTCATCAGCAAGACCAGGAGTAGCAGTTGGTTTTGCTTTGGAAGAGGAAGTGGTATACGAACTATAACTTCTTGAGCTTTGGCTTGGCTTGTGCTTGCTTGAAGAGGCTTTGGCTTGTGATATAAAAGCCACATTATCAGATGCCAGGGAAGAAGATGATGTCTTTTGGATGTCTTGTTCAAATAAAGGACACTCATATTATTGTATAAATCATCTATTGACAGCCAAAACTTGTGTCTAATAATCTTATTCGTTCTCATCTGTCAAGGCTTTAAGATGTCCCATGCAGGTAGATGGGACCTAAATAACTTGTGATTTGCATCTTATCTGACACACAGCTCCAAAGAGCATCCAAATAGTGATGATAGGAGTTTTTGAAACCTATCATACCCTTTCTCCAAGCTTTCCTTAGACGAGATAGTAAATGCCTCAAACTGTTGTTTCAAAACAGCTTTTTGCATTTTCTTTGAGTTCGCATTACCACCAAATCTTGTCTTAATGGCTGCCCAAATCTCTTTGGCATCATCCATGCCATGGAAACGTCTGAGATGATCTTTTGGAATAGCCATTAGCAATAGTGTTCTAGCTTTTCTTTCTTTCTCCTCAGCAAATTGTTCTTCCTGTGTGGTTGAAGGAAGAACCCTGTAAACACCATCCTTACCTTTGGTGACTCGCTTCTTTGAGTTCCCATTCTGAATCACTTTCCAGACCTCATTATCTATATACTCAAGATAATGTTCCATCTCCATTGCCCACGTATCATAATCATCTTTTTGAAGGACGGGCAGTTTGATGTTTGAAAGTGTGTTTGTGGTGATTATTTGTTGTGGTTTAGCAGGAGCATCTCCTTTGTTGGATGCTGGAACAGATCCATCCAAAGATGCATCATCATGAAGAGAAAGTTCCTCATCATCATGAAGAGAAAAATTATCGTTTGCAGACATGACTACTTGATTTTGGTGGATTAAAAGGTTTTGATCTTTGTTCAATCTTGTGTAAAGTCCCTTTGGTGGCTCTGATACCACTTGTAGGTCCTTATAAACAGGATCTCAATGAGCCTTAAACGACTTATAGTCCTTTGAATAAATCCAAAGATACTATGAGAGACAATAACAGTGAATATAGATATTGACGCGGAATATCAATGTCTATACCAAGATGAACACAAGAATACTAAACTTGCTATTACTATTACTATTTGATTGTGAATTCTCAATCAACTCATATGTTTACAATACAATTCTACTTTCCTTTTAAAAGAAAATGAACCCAAAACGCGTTAAGTAGATAATGCTTTATCTCTTCCTAGATGAACGCATAAATGATAACTAATACTAATATAACAACCAACTTAACTTGTCTGACTAAAAACATTATAACTTTAATGAACTGTCACAACATAAGTTAATGCAGCAGACTTAACTTGCTCTACCATGACTTAACTTCTATACTAACATACTAACCTATTACTCTATATACTAACTTAAACTAACAGACTTAACTTTAATACTAACAGTATTAAGTCTGTTTACAATATTTTCCTAACACCTTCCTTGATCGTGATAGTCTTTTATTACTCCAAAATTATAAAACTCCTTTTTATTTAGTCTCGAAAACGATCACTTCATGACATTTCTTTTCAAATAAGCTTCCACAAGACTTGCTTTTGTCGAGAATTCTTCATACATCCACAAAACATCATCCTTGTGGTATATTGATGAAAATACCCTCACGTGTTATTGCATGTGGGTCATTTAACAGGTAAAACTAATAACTTTGTTGTTGAGGGATGTATTGTGACGAACGTAATGATTAGTGAAAATTAGGGGTGTTATCGGGTCAGTTTATCGGGTCATGTCGAGGCGAGCTAAGTCGGATTTTGATTTTTAAAAACTTACCCGCAACCCGACCCGATAAGGAATCAGGTTCGGTTGGTATTTGGGTCGGGTTATATCAGGTTGAGTAATTCGGGTTATCGGGTAATATTACTAACAACAATTTAATAGTTAATAGTAACAAACTTTGATCACATATAAGTCAATCACAACTTTACTAAATTCATTTTTGTCACTGAATGTATGAACCAAACATAATAAAAAATTTAGTAAGTCCCTTTTGTTTACTAGTACTACTAATGCACAAAACTTGTATCATTTTGTTTCATTAATAGTTATTACATAGCCATTTAAATAAACTAGAGTTAAACTAGACTTCAAAACATTTACCTTTTTACTTAATTATTTTTCCTTTCATACAAGTAATTGTTGGTGAGTCGGTCAAATATCAAACTCTCCCGCAGTTTGAAGCAGCTTTCAACATATATTTCAGTTTGTCCGTTCAAAAGTCTTTTGTTCAAACTATGAGAGAGTATTAGATGACTAGTTTAGTGGATCAAGTTTAATTGTGGGCTTAAGTCCATATATTAAGGTTTGAGTTGTGATTGCTTATCAGATAAGCTGCATGTTTAACATAAATACACATGTAATCAGTTTATGTAAACACACAAAAACACAACCAATATAACTCTTTTGATATTTTACATGGTATTAGAGCTTTAGGTTTGACCCGCCACAAAAATAGTTGTCCTCCTATCATCGGCTACTCGCCAATGATTCGGAGGGATCCGGATCTATTTACTTTCTTTCGCTTTATATTTTCGTATTAGTAGTCTTTTTATACAATCCAAATCAGAAACCCTACAACACAAAAACTCTAGCTATCATAACACGTCTCATATTATGTTGATTTAGCCACCAATCAAAAAAATTCATCTCATAGGTATTCTTTTTTTATCGCCGAAGATCATTGTCGTTTCTCATAGGATGAAGATTAAGTTCAGGATGGTTCATTGTGTGGAAACTAGAAGGGGGGGTTGAATAGTTTACAGGTTTGTTTTATGTTTAAAAAGTTTGCTTTCAAAATTCTTAGATTCGAGTTGTATGGTCAACCAATCAAAAATATGAATCAATAATGTAAATATCTAAATTAAAGTAAAATGGCAATCACAACAATATATAAAGAGATGAGAGAAGGAACAATCAAACCAAGACACCAAGATTTAGAGTGGTTCGGCTACGAGTATCCTACTCAAGATTTTACTATGTCAACAAGCTCCCTTCACGCGAAGAAAACCGTTTACACGTCGTTATTACTAATAACGGGTGTATAATAGCATGACCCAAGATCATAACAATATCATTTTCATAATAATTGTGTTTATACAATCATTATAATATTACTTGTATTCAATTATTACATTTCAAACCTATGAATTTCACTCAACCTTTGTGTTGACCCTTTTTAGCATGTTTATCTCAGGTAATTAAGCAAGTTACGGCACGGAGTGGCATAGGCTCGAAGATGGCTGAACTGTTATCATTCAAACATAATATTTTAGATTTCGGGACCTAATGAATGATAACTAAATTTTTCCAACAACATCTCTTTTAAAGTTGTTTTCTATGATTATGATTGTTGTATCCATGAAGTAATCCCCAGATTTGCTTCCACTGCTATAATTGTTAAAATGGGGGTGTTCAAAGAATGATATGATTGTAAGAGAGTTGCTCAACACGTGAGCTATTGATTGGAATTGAACAGAGATTGAAGGTAATATGATAATGTTTAAGGAATTGTTTGTAAAACGATTGAAAGAAATATTGATTATACGAATGTTATATACATAAGCCTACTTATTAGAATTTGCACTTACAAAAAGGAACGCTCAACTCCTTGTAATCTGAGAATTATAAATTCATTGTTCTGAAAGATTTATAATTTCCTTATTCAAATGAAGAAGTGACCTAATTCATTGTCAATAAGTTGATCATAAATCGTCTTAACCTAAGATAGAAACACGATATGGTAATGTGTAGAAAAATGATATGATTCATTGAATGGTAGATAATATTAGATGATGATTGTACTGCTGCCATATAATCGGGATGATAATTTATGTTGCAAAGGTTATGGAGGAAAGTATTCAGAGTTGAACATAATAGATTAATGGATATTGACAAACGATGTCGAGTTTTGATATCACCAAGATAACAAGATGTAACGGGAATCATCACTCGTTATTTCATGGATAACTTTACATACGATCTTTACATATGAAAAAAGAGTTGATATTATTGCTGTGTTCTTGTAGTAGGCATAAAAAGTACAGATTGCACGGGATTGTGATTGGGTTTTATTTAGATTGATGAAGATTCTGAGAGAGTTGAATTTCCTCGAGTGTTGTTTTAGGTATAAATCCTAAAGTGAACAAAAGCAATCTTGGCTCTAAGTATGCTTTCCTGTAGACCTGTTGTTTGCTTTCGAGCACCGATTCGCATAATGTCCTTTCTTTCCACAGGCATTACAAGTTACGGATACCGTTTGTAGATTAGTTCTAGTGGTTGATCTTTTATTTCTGCAGTTCTTGGTCGGATGTCCTATCTTGTTGCAAGTCTGACACTTGACAGTACAAGGACCTATGTGATGTAGGGTTCATCTTTCACACAAAGGATGATTTCCAGTTATACCCATTGGTGGGCAGTATAAAGTCCTGAAGGTTTCTTTGCTTCCTGTTTGCTGTGGTGGTGGTGATCATTGTTCGGTGTTATTGGTATAGTTATTTTGATCAGTGTTGTTGATGATGTTTCCCTTCCCTTATTCCTCAAGCTTTCGTTTACGGTCATTAGCTTTCTTGTAAGAATCTTGCTTATTATTGATCCATTAATCCTTTGGGTTATGTTGATGGCTTCCTCCAAAGTTTGAGGCTTTGAGGCAGTAACATTTCCTTCAATACTTCTGGGTAATCCATTGATGAAGACTTCCACGAGTTTCTCGGCATTTGGTACCATGTTTGGGCATAAGACGGCTGATTCTTGGAATCTCCTAATGTAAGTCTTAAGGTCATTTCCTTTTACAACCAAGTTATAAATTCGTCTTCATTTTCTCTTGACTTTAGTACGCGGGCAATACTTATCGGTTAAGAATCTTTCAATTAGTCCAAGTGATTTGATTGTGGCTGATCTATTCTAATAGGTTGGCGTATGAAATTCCACAAGGAGAGCATCATCAGTTAAAGTTGACCGTGATATGTCACTTTGTTTCTTCGGCACAGTGGCTATGAGAAAATACTGATTCAGTCCGCTCAAACCAGCGAATGAGGCCAACTGCTCCTTCAGTACCATTGAAGTAAAAAGGTTGACAGCTAATGAACTCTTTATACTTTCCTATTTTTGCTACAGGATTTCCTATAGATCAGGTGTTCCTGTTGGGATTACTATCACTTGCCACTGATGCAGCTTGTGCTTTTAGTGCTGAGGAAATGCCATCATTAATTAGTTGCTGGATGGCATCCAAAGTTATGGCTGGTTTCGGATGTTGATGTCCTTTTGGGAGGCATTCTATCCACATAAGAGAACTTGTAGTAAGAATGACATCACAAGTTTAGAAAGGTAATATTTAAAAGAGAAAAAATGTTTTGATCAAGGATATGTTTTAAACTCTTGTGGTCAGTAAATACGGTGCACCTTGTTCCGTATAAGTAATGTCTCCACATCTTAAGAGCGAACATCACAGCTCCAAGTTCCAGATCATGAGTTATGTAGTTTTTCTCATGGATCTTCAGTTGTCGAGAAGCATAGGCTATAACTTTCTCATTTTGCATGAGCACGGCACCCAAACCCTTATGCGAAGCATCGCAATAAACAATGAAGTTTTTTGATCCTTTAGGCAAGGCCAGAATGGGTGCGCTACACAGCTTTTGTTTAATCAATTGAAATGCAGCTTCTTCTTTCTCTCCCTAGTTAAACTTCACATTCTTCTGAGTCAGCTTAGTCATTGACTTTGTGATCTTGGAAAAGCCTTTAATGAATCTTCTGTAATAACCGGCGAGTCCTAAAAATTAGTGGATCTCTGTTGGACTCTTAGGAGACACACAATCTTTAATTGACTCGATCTTTGCAGGATGTAACACCCCCATTTTGATAATATAGCAGCAAAAGCAAATCTAGGGTATTACTTCATGAATGACAGACACAATCATAGAAAACTACTCAAAAGAGACATTTTTAAAAGATAAGTTATCATTCATTTAAAATCAAAGTTTTACAAAGGCAGGACCTAAAATCTAGTTACATAAAATGTGAATGATAACAAGTTTTAGCTATCTTCAAGTCCGTGCCACTCCGTGCCATGGTTTGCTTAGTTACCTGAGATAAACATGCTAAAAAGGGTCAACATAATGGTTAAGTGAAATTCATAGGTTTGAAATGTAATAGTTGAATACAAATTATCATAATGGAAATATTTGCATTACATGGACAATTATTATGGAAAATAGTATTATCATGGAGAATAGTTGAATGCAAGTTTAATGGTAAGTGGGTTACGTTGTTATACACCTGTTATTGGTAATAATTGCAACAAATACAATTATCATGGAAAACATTTATGGAAAACAGTATTATCAAGAAGAATAGTTGAATGCAAGTTATCATAATGGTTATAATTAC
Organism: Tanacetum coccineum; assembly: GCA_026074375.1. NCBI lineage: Eukaryota > Viridiplantae > Streptophyta > Magnoliopsida > Asterales > Asteraceae > Tanacetum > Tanacetum coccineum. The sequence goes on along the minus strand of BQNB010037712.1, from coordinate 17,316 downwards.
AACGAATACAATTATTATGGAAAATAGGGTAACATTATTATTGCAGCTAAGCTCATGACATCAATACATTAACAGGGAAAATCACCGTAGTGATATTGGTTAGGGACAGATGTCCCCATGGAAAAGGTAACTTTCTAAGGTTACCCATTAGGACAAATATAGTGCGTTTGGCTACCCCAAGCATGGGTATACAAATGGGAGTCGTCACCCCCAATAGATCTATTCACAATATTTATGCTCACTCGCAATGCAAGTAATTAATGATTCATGATATGGAAATAATGGCACTGGAAGCTACTTAGGCAATAATATATCTGGATAGCATACAGTTGGAAAAACACTTGCATTCATGGTTTATATCAGGTATCACAGGTTTATAAAACATTCAAAAGATTGAAAATGCAAGGCTATGAATCTTATAATATTAGTTTTAAGTACTTATGTATATTAAAAACAATTGAGCATGTATCCCCCTCGCGGGTTTATAAAACATTCAAGAGATTGAAAAGCGAGGCTATGAACTCACAATATCGGTTTTAAGTACTTGTGTATATTAAAAAAACAATTGAGCATGTATCCCCCTCGCGGGTTTATGAAAACATTAAAGAAATTGAAAAGTGAGGCTATGAACTCACAATATTGGTTTTAAGTACTTGTGTATATTAAAAAAACAATTGAGCATGTATCCCCCTCGCGGGTTTATGAAAACATTAAAGAAATTGAAAAGCGAGGCTATGAACTCACAATATCGGTTTTAAGTACTTGTGTATATTAAAAAAACAATTAAGCATGTATCCCCTTCATGGGTTTATGAAAACATTAAAGAAATTGAAAAGCGAGGCTATGAACTCACCTGATAGGGAAATCTGATTAACGGCAAAACTATATCAAAGGAAAGGTTTATGTATGGTAGTATGACGTTATCTACTCGGGCGGAAAGTATATCAACTTGAAAGAAAGCAGCTTCGTCACGTAACCTTTAGAACCTGGGTTTGAGCTTATAGCTTGAAAATGGGTCGAAATCGAAACTTTTAGCTTCGTACGCCTAGAATAATAACTCCGGGGCTTCAAGTCTTCAATCTTTCTCTTGATTATTGTTCTTGGATCTCCTTAGGAACTCATTGAGCAGAGATTTGTTGCTAGAAATGGGTTATAGAGGAGGAAGTGGGGGATGAGTTAGAATGAAGGGTTATAAGCCCTATTTATACTCGAATTGTATCTTGGTGGCCAAAGAGACTTAGAGCTCAAGGTTAGGACATGTGGAGCTGCTAGTATATGATGAGGAGAGGCTAGAGGGTGATTAGGAAAAGCTATGAAAGTAGGATTGTAGGTGGAAGGTATTAGGGGTGTTTGTGTAGCCGCGGCTAAGCAAGAGAGAAAGAGAGGCCATGTGGCTAACTTGGTGGCTAAGGAATGAAAGGAGGTGCTTGTAAGCTGGTTAGGGGTGAGTGTGCTTAGTCATTGAGGTGCTTGTTTGCAATATGGAACTTTTTTATAACAAGTATATAACCATTATATACACATAGTTTTAAGGAAAAATAAAATTAGGGTTTCGGGTGTACGGTTTTGGATCAAAACGGAAAATGAGCATGAATTGAGTTATGAAACTTTAACAAGGTTTATTTTAGGTCATATGATACATTTATAAGTGTGTTGGGAGCAGAAGTAGAACAGTCCAAACTGGGTTTTGAGCTTATAGCTTGAAAACGGGTCAAAATCAGGACTTTTAGCTTCGTACGCCTAGAATAATGACTCTGGGGCTTCGTTTCTTGGTTTCTTTTGCTTCCTTTCTGAAATTGAGCCTTCTTAAGACCTCTTAGGATCTATTAGAGCAAAGTATTGCTTTTATGTAAGGGTAATAGAGGAGGAAGTGGGGGATGAAGAAAAATGAAAGGTTTTGGCTCCTATTTATAGCAATTTCGAAACTTAGAGGCCAAGGTAAGGGGTGTGGTTGTCCATTTCGTATGGCTGAGTTAGGAAGTCTAGGAGATGACAAGTAAGATCTAGGATAGTAGATAGGATGTGTTGGAAGGCTTATAAGGGGTGTTTGTGTCCACGGCTTGAAAAGAAAGAACAAGAGAGCATGTGATGTTTTCTTAATAAAAAATATTGAAGATATTTGTTGTAGAAGGTGTGTAAGCTGCTTAGGAAGGTGAGGTGCTTGTCATGGAGGTGCTTGTTTGCAAAAAGATTAGTTAAAATGGGTCAAAATGAAAGAAACTAGGTTTCGGGTTCATTAGGGCTTATTTAGGGTTTTCAAGCTTGTAATTCGTGTACATTTGATCAATAATAATGGATTAATGTTTGTAAGGATTATATTAAGGATTAATAACAAGGATTGATAGGTGGTTCGGGTTTAAAATGGGCAAAAATGAGTAAACGGGTACAAAGTTCCAATTAGGGCACAATTAGGGTTTCTTGGATTCAATTTGCATATAGTTGAAGTAAAATGATGAAATGATGATTTTATATGATTGAGAATGTTGTAAATTAAGTTATTACAACTTATTTGAGTATTGGTTTAGGTTTACAATGGATAAAAACGAAGAAACGGGTCATGGTTTAGTATTTTGCTCGGGTTAGGGTTTCTGACTTTTGAATTAGGGTTTTGAGTGTAAAAATGTGTATGAAAGCTTATGAATAGAATAATTAGGGTTTACACATTGTATATTGAGTGTAGTAGCTTGCACAAGAGTGGTGGTGAAGAAACTGGAATGAAAACGGAGGTAAAATGGCTATTTTGGATGTCATGCTTAATGACTTGTACATTGTGCTTTGAAAACTTGTACTTGACTTGGAGGGAGTTTATATTTCAAATAAGATGTTATATTACTTGTATATATGCTTTAGTAGCTTGTACATTCACTTTAGATGTTAACCTTTCATGAAATTAGGGTTTAGAGGCATACGATAATGGTTTAAAGCCCGTTTTGATATAATGTTGCAAATGGTACATTATATGAGTAATGCACTTTGTAAAAATGATATTATGATATTGACTTGATATGTTATGATGTTTGCTTGACATATATGAAGATAGGATTGACATAGGTAGGTTGCGTGAGCTCGTTTACTTTAAAAATGTAAACTATGAAACGTAATGGAATGGAATGAAACGAAAAATTTATTTTATTTTAATTTCGTGAAAGTAGTATCTTAATAAAGTAGTAGTATTACGTTGATGAAATACTAGAAAATTTCGGTTGTTATAGTCCCCAACCTTACAGAAATCTCGTCCCTGATTGATTTAAGAGATAGATGTGAATATTTGGAAACAGAAGTTCTTAGCTCCTGCAGTTTCTAGTCTGATGGCCTACTTTGTGGCAATTCTGACACTTGACAATACAAGGTCCTGTGTGATGCAGAGTACATTTCCTACAAAGGGGATGAGGTCCATTATATCCATGGTTTCCATTAGCCTTGAAGGTTTCCTGGCTTCCATTTTGCTGCTGATGGTGATCATTATTGCGGCTGTTATTGTTACGGTTATCAGGGTAGTTGTTGTTGTTGTGATTGTTAGAGTGGTTATTGTTGTTGCGATCATTGGGGTAATTGTTGTTGTTACGATTATTGGAATAGTTGTTGTTTTTAGAATTATTGGGATAGTTGTTGTTGTTGATGGTGTTCCTTTTATCATCAAACTTTTGTTTGTGATCATTGGTTTCTTGCACAGAATTACGCTTAATTGTTTGGTCCATTAGTCTATGAGCTATGTTGGTGGCTTCTTCCATAGTCTGAGGTTTTGAAGCAGTAACGTTTTCATCAATGCTTTGGGGCAGTCCCCCGATGAATGCTTCCATAAGTTTCTCGCTGTTTGGTACCATGTTTGGGCATAAAACAGCTAATTCCTGGAATCTTCTAAAGTAAGTCTTGAGATCACTTCCATTTACAGTCAGGCCATAAAATTCATCTTCCATTTTCTTGATCTCAGTTCGAGGACAATACTTGTTTGTTAAGAGTCTCTTCAATTCAGTCCAGGCGATCCTATTGGCTTGTTCTATTCCGATGGGTTGGGCGTATGCATTCCACCAAGATAAGGCATCATCGGTCAAGGTACCAGTAGCAAATGTCACTCTGTTTTCTTCGGCACAATTGCTACGAAAAAATACTGATTTGGTTCGTTTAAACCAGTGAATGAGGCCAGTAGCTCCTTCTGTACCATTGAAGTAGAAAGGTTGACAGCTTATGAATTCTTTGTAGTTTCCTCTTTTTGCTACAGGAATTTCTCTTGGTTCAGTGTTTCTATTAGGATTGTCGGCATTTTCCATGGTAGCGGCTTGTGCTTCCAGAGCGGCAGTAATACCATCAGTAATCAGTTGCCAGATGGCAGCCTCAGTCGTAGTTGGTGCTGCAGATGTTAATGTTCTCTTGGGAGGCATCTATCAACATATACAAGACAACACATACTAAGAATAATATGATACAAATTATGGTATGGAGAATAACAAAAAGACTTGTGATCATACTTTGATTTTGTAGGATACAACAGAAAGTTTTAGAATTTAAGACTTCGAGAGATAGATGCAGAAATAATGAAATGAGTGATCCAATAGGAGGCTTAGATATAAAGGTTTGACAAAATCAAATGGTAAGAGAATAAAAGATATCATACTTCAGAATATAAGATAGATAATCTTGACACACATAATTGGTATTATGAAATGATGAGGTATAACGGAATCACCACTGTATTAGATCATAAACAACTTGTCTAGGTATTTTACAAAGTTTGACAAGCGTCATTATTTATATCATACATTCAGTGGTTGAATTCTAGAAAACTGAAAACGACACAGATCTAATATGGTATTCTCCTTTGAGTTCTTGGATCTTGTTCAGAAGATTCTTGATGACGAACCTGGACATAATCATGGAGGATATCTAGAGATGAACATTTTAGTAGGCATTTGACTTATTAGGTTCCTCGCGGGGTTACTTCCCAGTGGTTTCATATCGTGATAACTTATCAAGGGATATTCTGATGGTGGTGTAGTTGACCTAATCGGTGATGAAGATCCTACTGATGAAGATATAGGTGTTTCAGTGTCTTTAGGTGATGAAATCTTCTAGGAAGGAAAGAAATTTCGAGAATCAAACATTAATGATAGTGATAATACTAGAGATGGTGGTAAAATAGCTGGTAGAGCAATAATGACTTGGGGTGGTGGAATAGCATCATTAATATCAGAATCAGAGGGGATGATAGTAGAGTGAGGGGATGAAGACATGACTGTAACAACGTAGTAGTAAATAACATAAGTTACTTATATAATAGTATAATAGTTATGTATTTTTACATATTTCGAAAAAGTAAGTGGCATCTCACAATTCAGGGGATTGTTTGTGGCCAGAGGATATTTGATGGCAAAAGAAAAGTAGTTATAGTTAAGGTTTTACCCTTGTTCTCAATAACCGTGAGCTTTGATACCAATCTGTAACACCCCCATTTTGATAATATAGCAGCGGAAGCTAATCTGGGGTATTACTTCATGAATCACAGGCACAATCATAGAAAACGACTCAAAAGAGACGTTTTTAAAAGATACGTTATCATTCATTTAAAATCAGAGTTTTACAAAGGCAGGTCCCAAAATCTAGAAACATATAATGTGAATGATAACAAGTTTTAGCCATCTTCAAGTCCATGCCACTCCGTGCCATAAGTTGCTCAATTACCTGAGATAAACATGCTAAAAAGGGTAAACACAAAGGTTGAGTGAAATTCATAGGTTTATGGTAATTAGTTTGAATACAAATTATAGTGTGCACAATTATTATGGAAAACAGTATTATTATGGAAAACAACATTATCATGGAGAACAACATTATTATGGAGAACAACATTATTATGGAGAACAACATTATTATGAGGAATAGTTGAATATTATATGGTTGAATGCAAGTTATTATAATGGTAATAATTGTAACGAATACAATTATCATGGAAAATCAGGGTAACATTATTATTGCATCTAAGCTCATGACATCAATACATTAACAGGGAAGATCACCGTAGTGATATTGGTTAGGGACAGATGTCCCCGTAGAAAAGGTAACTTGCCAAGGTTACCTATTAGGACAAATATAGTGCGTTTGGCTACCCCAAGCATGGGTATACAAACGGGAGCCGTCACCCCCAATAGATCTATTCACAATATTCGCGTTCACTCGCAATGCAAGTAATTAATGATTCATGATATGGAAATAATGGCACTGGAAGCTACTTAGGAAATAATATATCTGGATAGCATACAGTTGGAAAAACACTTGCATTCATGGTTTATATCAGGTATCACAGGTTTATAAAGTATTCAAAAGATTGAAATGTGGGGTTATGAACCCATTAAGTCTTTGAAAAGTAATCATATTGTTATAAGATAAACGAATATATAAAAGAGTTTGTAACAAGCATGTATCCCCCTCGCGGGTTTATAAAACATGTAAATAAGTAAAGGCGAGGTTATGAACTTCACCTGATAGGTAGATGCAATAAATATTTCAGAATGAAAGCTGACGACCTTATCACAATCTTAACGGGGAATGTTGATATAGCAAAATGATAGTAAACAGCCACGTCAAGCAACCTGAGTAAATATGTCAAGTCTTAGGAAGATTGTACTTTAGAACTTTGGTTTTTAAGAGTTATGAGTTTGATTGAAGAGTTTGGAATTATTGTATCACCGTTCGGGCCATCATAATTCAGAAGTCATTCAGTAAACGCTTGAGGAGCTAGGGCACTTTAAATCGTAAACCCAACAACTCAGTCAGAACGTAATACCAAGATGAAACCTCTTAATATGAAGCTCCCTAGTATTGTGATACGATATAATCAGTTTTAAGCGTTTTAATCAATATCTGGAAATGTTAAGCACGTCAAGCGTTAATTAAAGTTATGTCTTGTAATGTTTTGAACATGATTTTATACTTTTTCAAAATGTTACATTTTAGACCCTTGAGAATGAAAAGTGGCAAAATATACCCTTGGAGTTTGCACTTTTACGAGTTTGGTCCTTCAAGTTTAAAAGATATACCAAGTAAACCTTGCACTTTGAAAAGTGACATAATAGACCCCTATAGTTATAACTTTGATAAAATGACATTTTCAGTCCTTTTAGTTATGAATTTTAGAAAGTTACGATATATACCCCTTGCATGGAATACTTTTGTAAAACAAGTCTGAATTGCCATGCAAGCTTATTTTAACATTCTAAAAGTCATTTACAGGTTATAACTTATTAATATAAGCTAAAATATGAAGGTTTATCATAACAAAAGTTTAAAATAACGATTCGTTAAGCTAGGAAGCAAAACAGGTCAAATTAGGGTTTCAAAACGTAAACGCGCGGGTTTTAAGTTCAAATTCCTTCATTAATCAATAAAGTGGTTATTTTAACATTAGTTAAGCATGCTAGGATAGATTATAATAATATTTAACCATTATAACATTTAGTTTTAAGAAAAACATAAAATTAGGGTTTCGGGTGTACGGTTTTGGATCAAAATGAAAAATGAGCATGAATTGAGTTATATTTTGACTTCAGAAAATCAACAAGATTGTTTTACAAACGACACATTTAGAGGTCGTTCTCTTGTATCTTGTGCTGTTGTATTATGAAGTAACGCTCCCGGACATATTTCCGCTGCGACACATTTTAGGGGGTGTTACACCCGGGGCTTAAAATATTCAAAGATTTGTTTGAATGATGTTCTTAGATGATCCTAGGATCATATGGAGCAGAGAATGTTTGCTCAATTGGGTTATAGATAAGAGAGTGGGGGATGAGTTTGAATGTGGGAGTTAAGGTCCTATTTATAGTCGAATTCATCAAGGGGGTTAAGATAGCTTATGATTCTGATTCAAGACATGTGTAACAACTAGAGGATGAAGTTTTGAGGCTATGGTGTGAGTTGTGGAGGTCTAAAGACTAGATTGAAGTGTTGGACACCCCAAATGCTTGCCGCGGCTGTTTAGGCATCAAAGAGACTCATGTGGCTTTAATTTGGACCAAAGGAATGATATAGCAGCTGCATAAGCTTCTTAGGATGACTAAGGTTCTTGTAATTGAGGTACTTGCACATGGGTGAAGGTTTAAATAGGTTAAAAATAGCAAGAAATAGGTCGCGGTCTGTTTTAGAATTCTAGGGCTCGAATTCTTTTCATTGGCTTATATTTCTTGTACATTAAGGAATGATAGAAACATGTTCTTAAGGTTTGTATTAAGAAGTATTAATGAAAATTTGCAAGAGGTTTGGGTTAAAATGGGTCAAAAATGAGTAAGAATAGTCGCGTGTTCATATAGGGTTCGTTAGGGTTTCTTTGGGTTTTCAAGGCTTATATTTCGTGTACATTTGATCAATGATGATATAATACTAATCTTAGGTCTTGTATTAAGGATTACCAATGAAGATTGATTGGTGGTTTAAGCTAAAATGGGTTGAAAATGAGTGATTAAGCTGCGGGTTCCAATTAGGGCATGAATTGAATTCATTAGGGTTTTCTAGGTTTCTAACTCTTGTACATTGTCATGATAATGATAGATGATGGATTGTAAACTCATATTATGAGTTTACAATGGCACTTGATTGATTGTTCAGGATTAAAATGGTCAAAAATGAGTAAACGGGTTGAATGATCCATTTAGGTATGTTTAGGGTTTCTCAGATTCAATTTACGTATAAATGAAATAATATGATGAAATAATGATGAAATAGGATTGATAAGGTTGTAATATAAGTTATTACAACTTATTTGAGTAGTGGTTGGGGTTTACAATGGGTAGAAATCAATAAACGGGTCACAGGTTACTATTTAGCTCGGGTTAGGGTTTCTAACTTGGATTTCTTGTAAATTCATGAAATGAGAATGATTATGGATTGGAAATGAGATGCATGACTTGCTTGTAACTTGTACTTGATAAATTGTACAAGATTTCTTAGAAAAACGAAGGTAAAACGGTTATTTTGGAGATAATGCTTAATGACTTGTACATTGAGCTTTTAAGGACTTGTACTTTGACTTGGAGGGAGTTTATGTTTCAAATGAGATGTTATATTACTTATACATATGCTTTAGTAACTTGTACATTTACTTTAGATATTAACCTTCCATAAAATTAGGGTTTAGAGGCATATGATAACGGTTTAAAGCCCGTTTTGATATAACGTTACAAATGGTACATTATATGAGTAATGTACTTTGTAAAAATGATATTATGATATTGAATTGACATGTTATGATGTTTGCTTGACATATATGTAGATAAGATTGTCATAGGTAGGTTGCGTGGGCTTTGTTAACTTTAGAAACGTAAAC
>BQNB010037711.1:0-49259 GCA_026074375.1 Tanacetum coccineum | reverse complement strand
AAGATGTCTTTGAAAAAGGAGGGTTAGATGGTACAATCGGTCATCGATCATGGATCTTCCTGTTTTTATGAATTTGAATGTAAGGTATTTTTATATAAAGTAAGATATTTTTATAATTTTAGTTTGATGGTGACCACATAAAAGGTAAAAGGTGATAAATTTTGTGATGTGATGTTGATGGAAAAGTGGTGATAGTGGTGACCATAGAAACTAGTCTATGAACATGTAGTAAGTGTTACTTGCGGGTTGGGGACAAACTAGGTGTGCCAGGGTTTGACATCCCCAAGCTAATAATTTTTTCCCTTTTTTTACCCATTTTACATATAAAGTATGTTAAATTCACATAAATTTAAAAAAAATATATACTCATACAATGATGTGTCATCCTAACATATGGTATTATCTTTATTAATTTTCTACTTTTTCTTATATTTACATCAATAAATTAACATATACTTCGTTGTATTAATTTGTTTTTGTAAAACTTACGTGAATATATTATTCCTCTTTGCAGATATGTGAGTGTTGGTAATACCAATGAAACAATAATATAAAGATGAAAATTAATTCCCTTGTGGCTCCGAAAAAAAAAGAATTAACATCAATAGTCACTATATATATCACTAACCCAACTCATAATGAAAGTAATTTAAAGAATCATATAATGTGTAAAAAGTTGAGGAGCATTCCCTTGTTTATGAAACCATATAGTAGCACCTAGTAAAATGCATATGACTAATTAAAATACAGAGTTAATTACATAAAAACGTATAAAAAACGTGTATAAAACCATATATAAAAACGTGACTATAAAAACGTATATAAAAACGTGTATAGAAACGTCAAACGTGTATACAACCGTGTATAAAAATTTTGTGTATAAATTGTGTGTATAAAACTTATATAAAAACGTGCACAATAAAACGTGTATAAAAACGTGTATAAAACCATGTATAAAAATGTGTGTATAAAAATATGTGTAAAACGAGCATAAAAACGTATAAAAAATGTATATAAAAACGTATATAAAAACGTGTATAAAAACGTGTATAAAAACATATATAAAAACGTGTATAAAATCGTGTATAAAACCATGTATAAAAACGTGTATAAAATGTGTGTATAAAAATAAGCATAAAAACGTGTATAAAAACATATATAAAAACGTGTATAAAAACGTGTATAAAAACGTGCATAAAAACGTGTATAAAATTGTGTGTATAAATACGTGTATAAACCGTATATATATACACGTGCATAAAAACGTGTATAAAAATGTGCATGAAAACATGTATAAAACCATGTATAAAAACGTGTATAAAATTGTGTGTATAAAAATGTGTGTATAAAAACGTTAATAAAAACTTATATAAAAATGTATAATAAAACGTGTATAACAATGTGTGTATATAAACGTGTATAAATTTTAAAGATAACTAGAAATTTTTTTATAAGAAAACCAAATTTTGAGTTAAGTATAAACGGTCGTTAGTATAAAGGAATAACGTTGCAAACGTTCGTTGGCTAAATGGACTAACGTTGCCACACGACGTCGTTATAGACTAACGTTGCCACACGACGTCGTTATGGACTAACGTTGCAACTGGAGTTAACTAACAAAGCTGACGACAAATTGGTCAAAGGACCGGTCAACTCAATTGCGATAATCACAAGGACGACTGATGCAAATAAATGGGTTTTAAGACGAAACGTGTAATTATGTGTAAAGCACAAGGATGATTTATGTAAACAACTTTTGATTTTGAGGTTAGTTTTTTGGTGCTGTATCCGTTTGTTTAATCGGTCCAGCCCATCTCTCCAGGAGTGCTAACTTGTATAAGATTCTCAATTTTTTAAGACCACCTTTTTCCCTTAAACAAATGGCTAGCTTATCGTGATTAGCGTTGTGTTAGATTATGACGAAAAATGATTTATGTATTAAATCACAAAAAAGTACGTTTGGTATGACAAGGATATTTTATTTGAAATAAACTATGAGATAGTAGTAATTTATTGCTCTTAGACGTTTGATTAAAACTTGACTATATTCTTATTAATTTCTTGATTAATGTAACATGTTATTATTAGTTATAACTCAATCATAATACTCATATATCCAAAATCAGCAATTTATGTAGGGTACTGTGTTGCTTCATGACCTTTATTCTCATTTTCGAGTTGTCAATTTGAGACACATATTACAAGAACAAGTCCCAGTTAAGCCTAGTGGTAATAAGATATCGCCACAACCAACATTATCATCGTCGTTTCAGCGGGACGCCAAATTATCACTTACAATCAAAATCACTATAACATAATGTAATAAGACAACAAACATTAATATCAACTTTTATCTTTATTTTTACTTTTTTAACCTTTAAAATTATAATTTCATTAAGAGTTAAAAAATATTAGATTAATAATTCAAATAAAATAGAAACATTACAATAAAAATTGAAATAAACGAAACTATAAATTATAAAATTGAATAAAATGGCCATTAGACGACCATAAGCACTGTAACGATCTCTATGTATCGTGTTTCGTGGTATCGAGGTCTTTGAAATTCTAAAAGTGGAAGCTTGATAATTCATATAATATGTCGTCGCATCTTTTAAAAACTCTAGTTCGACTCTATTAACTTAATCTTCTTATTCTTCATCTGAGTATGTAAACATGAATTGTTCGGAATTCATTTGTTTTAGACTAGAAGTTTAAAGTGTGTAAAGAAAAAATGCGTTTAAAGGTGTGAATAAAAATTAAAGAGTAACATAGTTTAATAAGGATAAAATTATAAAATTTAATATTTTTTTAATAAATGCCCAACAACATTATTTTTTACCATTGGCCCAACGCGACGCTCCCACAACTCGTCTAACACACGACCGACTTCTCCATTTTCGGCTCGAAGACGCGTCCTATGAGATGACGCTAATAAGAAAGATGTGTCTTCCTTGACTCGAAGACACGTGATGGTTGTCTTATGACCACCCGTCTTAAAAGCATTTGTAATGAAAGGGCTGAAAAATTAACATGGGAAAGATTATACTAGACCAATTATATTTATATTGTTTGAGTTAAGAAAATCTCCAATGAAAGGATTGAAAAATAGTTGAAAACGAGTTCAAAATAAGTAAACGTTGAAGTTAAACTTGATTAAGCAACACATTAATATTTCTCAACTTATTCGTATCAAAAGGGGAACCTACACTTTTTAAGCAAAATTACAATGTGTAATTTTTATCTAAGACTTGTGGTAATAAGGGTATTACTACGCGTTTTGGTCCAAGTTGGGGAGTCTTCCTTATTAGTGACCCCCACCATCAACGAGTCTTCATGCAAATAAAGGAGAACTCGGTCGTTTAAACGATCGATTTGTGAAGATGTGTTTGTGTGGGAGTGTGTGATTATAGTTTTTGTTAAGTATGTTTGTGTCTAAGTGAGATATGTTTTGATACTTATGTACTTATGTTGGTGGTGCTATTATACTATGTTGGTGATGATGTTAATTATAAAGAGAAAAGCTGACTTGACGATGAGCATACCTGTTGTAACCTTTGTTCCTTACTTGCAAAAGAAATTGATCCATGTCTAAATAGACCACGTTCATTTGATTCTTCCTTCCTTCCTGCTGTAAGCAATCACCAAAAGTCTAAACAACCAATCCAATCCAAACAAACAACAGGTTGTGCCATCTCATCATCCCTGTAGACCCCAATACTTTATTTTCGCTGTATGTCTTGTGGACCCCACTTCACTGATTTTTATAACATATTTTATCTCCTGTCTCTTTTTCCTCACATTTCACACAAAAACACTTCAGCTCCAAAGTAACAGTCACCAACCACCACTCCTAATTCAGCTCATATTAAGATCCCAATTTTTTTATAAACATTTTATTATTATTTATATTTTTTATAAAAATTTATCATCATCATCATCATAATGCCTGGTTTAGTTTCTGTTAAAACACCACCACGTATCACCATACCTGAAGACAACAGTAACAGTAATGCTAACGGTAATAACGGTCAGATCCGGTCATCACCGGCGCAACGCCGACCTCCCTCACCGTCACCGTCGACTTCACGCGCCAAGCCCTCACCAGATCGGACCTCCGGCAAGAAAAAATCACCAGAAAAACACTCGCTACTAGACGAGTCATCGCTAGACAATCCAGATCTAGGTCCGTTTCTACTAAAACTGGCGCGTGACACAATCGCGTCAGGTGATGGACCGAGTAAAGCGCTGGACTACGCGCTGCGCGCGTCGAAGTCGTTTGAGCGTTGTGCGGTTGAAGGTGAACCGAGTTTGGATCTGGCGATGTGTTTGCACGTGGTTGCGGCGATTTATTGTAGTTTAGGGAAGTTTGAAGAGGCGATACCGGTGTTGGATAGAGCGATAAAGGTGCCGGAAGTGTCGAGAGGTGCGGATCACGCGCTTGCGGCGTTTTCGGGGTATATGCAGCTTGGTGATACTCATTCTATGTTGGGACAGCTTGATAAGTCTATTGAGTGTTATAAGGAAGGTTTGAAGATTCAGATGGAGGCGTTGGGGGATACCGATCCCAGAGTTGCCGAGACTTGCAGGTTGTTATCAATTCGTTGTTTATCGCTAGATATTTATTAATTTATAGTTAGGTGATGCAATTTGGTTGATATTTGTTAGTTGGTAGATATTTAACACGCTAAACGCTTTTCAAGTAGCAAAATGCTAAATGCTCCTAAACGCTCTTAAAAGCTTAGCATTGTATTCTCGGGTATCACTTAAGGAAGGAAAGTAAAGAAAATGAAGTGAAACAAAAAATGTTGTGTTCTCGAGTATCAATTAAGGAGGAAAAGAAAAGGAAAATGACTGAAAAAGAAGGGTGATTTGGTTGATTTTGAAGTAAAATGTTTCCTTTTAAAATTGGCTGAAAAATGTTTACTTCCTATTTTAGTATTTCTTTACTTTCCCTTATTCAAAAACTTGAGAACCGAGCATAAGAGATACTATTTTATAAGTAGAATTAGATTTTTATAATATAGGTGCACTGATGTGGTATGAAGTGTGTGTAAGCTACGGCTTAATGCGAACCAGGATGCGTATTTTGTCTTGAACAATGTCGTTGTATTGAAACTTAAGGAATAGAGAGGAAATGAGGAGACTACGCACAATTATCAGAATGTAGCGTATAGGATTTCATACGATGATTTTACTGTGAATTAAACAATAGAGGTTTTATATCTACTTTTTTCTTCTTCTTATAGACTACTGTTGTGACGAGTGCGCTTGATTTTGATTCCGAACTAATCTCTTATCTGAAATTAAATTTATTTTGATTCTTGTCCGGCATTTCCATAATTGTTTCCTTTTTTGAAGACCCCGTATTTTATCTTATTGTTGTTCACTTCAATTGTGTAGATACTTAGCTGAGGCGCATGTCCAAGCGATGCAATTTGATGAAGCAGATACCTTGTGCAAAAGGACCCTTGAAATCCACCGAGTGCACAGTGCACCTGCATCTCTTGAAGAAGCGGCTGATAGACGGTTAATGGCCCTCATATGCGAGGCAAAAGGAGATTATGAAACAGCTTTGGAACACCTTGTACTTGCCAGCATGGCAATGATTGCCAATGGACAAGATAATGAAGTTGCTGCAATTGATCTCAGCATTGGCAACATTTATTTATCACTCTCTCGTTTTGATGAAGCCGTGTTCTCTTATCAGAAGGCTCTTACTGTCTTCAAAGCATCAAAAGGTGACAACCATCCTTCAGTCGCCTCTGTGTTTGTGCGTCTTGCTGACCTGTACTACAAGACAGGAAAGCTACGTGAATCCAGATCATATTGTGAGAACGCACTTAGAATATACGCAAAACCCGTGCCTGGAACCACTCCAGAAGATATTGCTAGTGGAATGACCGAAATTTCAGCGATATATGAATCTTTCAATGAACCTGACGAGGCATTGAGGTTGTTGCAGAAATCAATGAAACTATTGGAGGACAAGCCAGGGCAGCAGAGTACAATTGCAGGAGTAGAAGCACGCATGGGTGTCATGTTCTACATGGTGGGAAGGTATGAAGAAGCAAGAGGGTCATTCGAAAGCGCAGTCACCAAACTTAGGGCTAGCGGAGAAAGGAAATCAGCATTCTTCGGGGTGGTTTTGAACCAGATGGGGCTGGCTTGTGTACAACTATTCAAGATAGACGAGGCTGCTGAGTTGTTTGAGGAAGCCAGGGAAATCCTGGAACAGGAGTGTGGTCCTTGTCATCAAGATACCCTTGGCGTATACAGCAATCTTGCAGCAACATATGACGCTTTGGGGAGGTAAACATAATAAATACTCAGTATAATAATATATTAACTACTCTTTTTAAATAGTCAACACACTTGAATATTCATGGCGATCGAACACTATAGTGACCCTATAATTCATGATTTAGCCTTAAATAATATAGGATATAATTCTCGAGTCATTAGAAGGGGCAACTTCTGTTGAAGTGAGTTTGTCGCTTATATATAGCAGTTTTGGTTAAAGCTAAAGATGATTAGTTTTCTTCTTTTAAACTTCCATAATATAGTCATTCATTGTTTTATGACATCCAAGAAAGCATATGTATATTACCTCCGCCCCAAGGCAAGTGTTACACTTGCTTTTCAGGATAGCATAGAATAGATGCTGCATTTCCAAAATGGAAACATGACAAAAGTAAATAGGAAATGATGCCCACTATGACTAACATCAAATTATTCAAGATTTCAAGTGGTGTATCTCTACGGTGTAATTTTCACCAACATGAATATAGGGACAACAGAAATATCACAGCAACTAGTTTAGGGTGGGTGCAAGTGTGCAACAATGATGTAATAAGGCAAGGCATTTCGGGTGTACGTAAGTTACCCTGCTGAGACACTAACACAGAATTGACAATCGAACCCAAAACTTTATACATTAAACATTGGTGTGTTAGAAAAGAGAGGATGTCGCCATATATTGGTTGTAGCTGTAGTAGTGTAGTACACGTATTACTCCCAACGACTCATGGAAACCATGGGCTCGCTTTATATAGGACTCCAAATGTATTGTACTATATGCATTGCTAAAACTACCTAAAAGTTACAAACGTATAAAATAATAGTTTTATGCTTAATTTAGTATTTGAATATCTAATACATGCAACATACAGAGTGGAAGATGCGATCGAGATTTTGGAATATGTTCTTAAATTAAGAGAAGAAAAGCTTGGAACAGCAAACCCGGATTTTGATGACGAGAAGAAGAGGCTAGCCGAGCTCCTAAAAGAAGCAGGGAGATCACGAAACAAGAAAGCAAAATCCTTGGAGAACCTTATTGATCCCAACTCAAAGAGGACAAAGAAAGAAACTACATCAAAGAAATGGTCCGCCTTCGGATTTAGAAGTTAAACAAACAAACAAAAATAAAAAAAATAAAAACATTTCTTTAATATATTCTCTAATTACTATTTACTTATAGAAGATGGTGTTTATGTGTATAGTGTTTCCTCTGATTCTCTCATCATTTGATTGACACCTTTTTATTTTTTATTCTTGTTTTCGAGGCTTTGAGTTTGTTTCTAAAATTTGTTGTATGGAATGGAATATCTATTATTTGTGATACATTTTAATGCTATGAGAGTTTGATCATCTAATTCATCCTGCTCTACATACCAGTCCTGTGATAACTAAATGTACATTTTCTCCCTGCACTTGGAATTTTTGTACAAATGGCTATTTGGATGTGATGTTTCTGTTACTTGAAAGCATAGTTTAATAGTAAAGTTAGTATGATTGATAAAAGTTGTATTATTGATTCCTAATTCAGTCAATTACCTGAGAAAAAGACTGGTAATCTGCTTTCAAAATATCTTCAGAAAATGAAGAGATTACGTCCGATCTTATAGTTAGGTGCCCAATTCTGATTGTATTAGATCCAAGAAATAACTAAACAAAGGTGAACAATTTGGTCCCTCTTTTGGTCGATTTCACTATTTGTTCATCTTCTTGAGTTCTTTCATTAAAGAAGGGGAATATGTCACAGAATAGTAACCAAGTTTCATTAGTGTTCCAATTTGATACCTCAAAATTTATATTAACTATAAAAATCATTAAACTTTCAAAACTGTTCTAATTTGATACCTCAAAGTATCTATGTATGCATTAACATGTTGTACATTAATTTTAAACACCCACCATTTGAATTTAACTACTTCCAACCAACTGTATATATAACCCTTTAATGCACAACTAAACATAAATAATAACCAAGTTTGAGAAGTGTTTTGTTTAGATCACTCTAACATGAAAATTACACAAAAATGGAACAGTTTAGAAACATTGATGGTTTTAGTGATTGATATAAAGTTTGAGGTATCAAATTGGAACAGATCTCAAACTTGATTACTATTTAATGATTTTCACCCTTAAAGAAAAGTAAAGAAAAGTAAAGCAAACACTTTTTTTTATCAAAATTGAGAGGAAACACTTTACTTTAATAATCAACAAAATAACATTAAGGGGGTGTTTGTATTTGCGTTATGAATTGGATTATCTCATTATCACGTTTATAAAACGTGAATAAGTAACTATTGGTGTTTGGCAATCATTTTAAAATAATTGATTATATGCGTTTCTAAACCAACAAAACGTCATTTTGTATAATCCAAAGATGAGGTGCTTTTCCAAATCGCAAAAAGTGATTTCATATGTCAAAAAGCAAGCATAATTGTCTATATTACCCCTTTCATTTTATTTTCATGTAGCCTTAACTTTGTAATGCAAATGTATATTTTTGTAATTTTACTTATTAAGTGACAAAATAATAACATTTGGCAAACACTAAAAAATCTGATTATCTGATTATTGCGATATCAAACAACATAATCAAACACAAACACTACTTTTCAAAATCACGTTTTGTAACAGCTGATTATCTGATAATTCGTTTTCAAAACGCATAATCTATTTTAAATAAGCAAACCCAAACACCCCCTAAGTTTCCTTTCATTTCCTTTTCTTTTCTTTGTTAAGTATTACTCGAAAACACAACATCTTCTGTTTCATTTTCATTTTCTTTCTTAACTCTAACTCGAGAACACACAGTATGCTAATCATGTTAGAGTTTTTTTTACTAGACGAGTACTCATGCATAGCAACGAAATTTTATATAGGCAAATAGTTGTAGTAATAAAAAAAGTTTATGAGTTATAAACGAATATAATAAAAGTTTGAGGATTTAGGGGATTAAACATAGTGTTTTGATACCCGGTTCGACCCGGCCGGTTCAACCGATTGAAACGGTTTCGGTCGAAAAAATGGGTCAAATTAAACCGGTTTTTATATTTTCAAAACGGGCAAATTATAAAAAAATGTAGCCAACTTACCACTTTTTATAAAGCTGTGTAGTCAACTTTTTTTTTTGCTAAAAAATCATTTAACTTTTGAATTTCGACTATTGTGTGTAGTGGGTGACTATTTTACCCTTATGTTTTTTAACCAACCCGTTAACCGTGAGGGGTAAATTGGTCATTACATGTGAGCAAAATACACACAATAGTCGAAATTCAAAAGGGTGATTTTTTAGCAAAAAAAAAGTTGACTACACAACTTTATAAAAAGTGGTAAGTTGGCTACATTTTTTTATAATTTGCCTTTTTCGAAACTCGGTTAGACCCGCCGGGTTTGAAGTGACTCGGATCAACCCGGTTTTCGAGATATATATATACTTTTTTTAATCATTCCAAATATATATAAATTTAATTTTTGTGGAAGACCGGGTTGATCCGGTGGTCGAACCGGTAACCCGGTAGACTCGACCGGATCGATTAGAGACTCAGTTTTCAAAACATTTATTAAACACTATTTAAATTGAATGAAAATACGATGTGTTATAAACGAAAATTATAATAAAAGTTTATGGTTTCCATAAATAGTTTACTTAATATTTCCACTTTCAAGATTTGAGGGTTTTTCCTTTATATATATAGTATAGATATAGATAGTCATTTGGGTTATAGTCTCGTTTGGCACACACGCTTATGGATGTTTTTACAAGCCATAAGCCTCCATAAACCCAAGCCCATAGAAAGGGGCTTACAGGGGTTTATAGCTAGTCAAATTATGTAAATATCTTTCAAAATATAATGGATTATCACGTAAAAGCTAGAAATATATGTGAATTTAATTTGATATATTTTATGCGATTTTACATTAATAAGCTTCAGCTCCAACTCATTCACCAAACAACTTTATAAAATTATAAGCTTCAGCTTTCGGCTTATAGTATAAGCGTCAGCCCCAGCCTCAGCTCCAGTTCCAGCCCCAGCTCCATCCCATTGCACTAAACATACCCTATGTAAAAAGAATAAGATAATCTCTTTACTTGAATACTTTCTTCTTTCTATAGGAACAAAATGTTCAGAGTTTAGTGGATAGTATAGGTGATGTTAACATCAAGTAAGATCGGGTGTAGTGGTGACCAACATTGTAACCCTTTCCCTTTTTGTGAGTTTTGAATGTTCTAATTTAGTCCTTTGACTATTTGACTTTTGTCAATTTTGTTAGAACCTGTACCGTTTTGACAGTGATGAATTTATGTGATTGAGGTGTTTTATGGTTATGTTGTGTATAATAATTCTTATTAGAAGGTATTATGGTGTTATTTATGTTCCGGGTGGTTTGACCCGTGAATTGTGAGAAATGCCAAAAACGAGTCCCGACACATCCGTTAATGTTCAAATGAGTTTTTGGGAAGTATAATGTGGAAATATATCGTGTAAATACTCTAAGTTATTGAAAAAGTATTTTTAAGGTGAATAAAAATGCTAAGTAACTTTGGGAAATAATTTACGATCGAGGTTTTTGAGTATTAAGTGAACCCGACACAAAAAGAAGGCAATCCCGAACCCTTGGATCCCTTGCCGCGGGTTCTAACCCCATGGGAGACAAGAAGGCCTCATTTTAGGAGCTCTAGTCCTTCCTTGGTACAATTTGGCTTATATGGTCTTGTTTTATCCCATTTTCAAAATCATAGATCAAAAGTTTTACACACACTTCTCTCTCACTCTTGCTTGGTTCGTCCGCAAGCCACACACACATACAAACTTATTTTTGATTTTCGACCAAGAACATGGAGGTTTAGAGTATTTCCGTGTTGATTCTAGTGTTCGGGTAATCATTAAAACAACGTTTGGGTTATCCGGTTCGCGTTAAAATTTACTTTCAAGACCCATCTTGTAAGTTTTCTAAATTTTGATTTAACTTGTACTTTTGTATGATAAATGATGCATAGATGTTAGTTGTACGACCTGTTTGTTAAATATCGAAAGTGAAAAATTTATAAAATGGTTATTAGGGTACGTTTTGGGTTTGAACAAAAAGGAAAGAATAATAGGGTTTTGTTAGTTTTGATGTCGTGGTCGTGATGGTTGAAAAATATTTATTGCTAATTAGTTTATTTTGTTTATGGCTTATCTTGGCTTATTTTTAAGCTCGAAATGGATTATTATGGGCTTATAAGCTCACGGCTAAGAAAGGAAACATAAAAGAAGTGTTTTTGGTTGTTTATCTTGTATGTCGTATATTCATGGACTATTTTTATAGCCTATGGTGATAACCAAATATAATACGTAGCTTATTAGCTTATTTTTAAGTTTATGGAGTTGGTTTTGGAGCTATTGGGCTCACGGCCCAATAAGCCTCAATGAGCCGTGGCTTATTGAGTGCTTATTGTGGTCCGGGTTACTTTGTTACTTATCGATTTGGACTTATATATACTAATGGGCCTTAGTATCAGGCTTAAAACGTATTTTGGATAAGTAAAACCCTTAATGGATCCTTATTGGGCCTTAAAGCCCAATAAGCGTTAACTAGTCGCTTTATGAGTTTTGACGGACTTTTGGAAAGTGAAGTATACTTATGAAATGTTATTGAAAGTCGTTTTGAGAAATGGGATTTGAAAATGGTTGCGAAATGTGATTTTGAGATTTTTGTCGAAAAATGTTGAAATTGTCAAAAGTGGTTAAAATTAAGGTTTAAAAACCTTGGAAAACGCTATATAAATGTACGGGTCATGTCGAAATTTTGTAAAATATATATACTTAGAATCTTTACTCAAAATACGATTTTTCATTTAAATAATAAATTATTATTATTTTATTATTTTAATAAGTCGACTAAAAGACGAAAAATATATTTTTCCGAAACTTCTCTCAAATGTTTAACGTAAATAAACGTTTCATTTCGTATAGTATAAATGATAAATTTATGGTAACTAAGTGTACCGAATGGACTTATCGAAGTATATCTATAAGTATTTATTATAAGAGTTTTCTTATATTACCTATCTTTTTACTTAAATAATATAAGTATATTATATTGAGATATGAGTTTGGAGATGATATCCTTTGGAGGTTAAGTCGTCAACCATCACACCGCTAAAAACGTTAAGGATAACCGTACAACGCATCTGACCTCTATGCATCAAAACTGAAAAACTGTTTTGGAAATGAATGATTAAAAGGAACACTAATTGGACTAGGTCGTGTTCGGAAGTCGTTGCATTTGCTTGTGTGATAGACACCTTTGCTTGAGGTGAGTTCTCGTAGCCCTACTTTTTAAATCTTTTCCGTTGGGGGAAAATGATACTCAAATGAGTTTTGAACTGTTTTTCTGAACTGTGCGAAATGTGGTTTTGTTTTTGGGATAATTTATGTGCTTATGACTGCTATGTGAATATTATGTGGTATGATTGTTCTTGCATGCATCGAGGTGCATGGCAAGGTGTGATTAGCAAGGATTTGCTATGTTTTGTGAAAGGTTGTCCTATGTAAATGCTCCAGTACTGGTAGGCTTTTAGGTGCGTATGTTCTCGGGGTTGCGACCCCAAGAGCGTTGGTACACGCTGGTGATAAGACTAGCGGGGATGCTAGGTCTTGGTACATGATTAGTGGGGATGCTAAGTCATGGGTTGTGATTGTTTTGCATATATTCACTATCATATTGCACAATTGTCCACTGTTTGAGATAATGGCACAACGACTGGGTTTTCTCTAAACCTACAAGCTCGCCAACATTATTGTTGGCGTTTTCGAGTATCATTTTCAGGTGAAGGAAATGATCAGTAGGATTATTATGCGTGTTAGCAGACTTTAAGACATCCTGTATGGATTGTATTTCTGGAAGATTTGATTTGAATTTTGTACTGGAATTGAGTACTTTGAGGTTTTGGTTTGAGACTAGTATAGACCCCTGCGTGGGCTTATGGTTGTAATAAATGGGCGACTATGTGTTGTGTTCTTGTTGGGACCCCACTCAAATATGTATTTGAGGTGGATGATCTTCATGACACGTTTCATTTATGCATCTTAGTTTTTTCTCTAATATGTATCTTATGTTATGATTGATCATTCTTCGTCGCATGCCTGTGTTTCTGCCTATGTCGGGGTGTGACAGATTGGTAATTAGAGCCAAGGTTATAGATAACTAGGTGGTATGTCCTAGACTATAACTTAGGAACCTTCATATAGTTGCGTTATAGGATATATGTGCGCGATGTTCCGTTTATACGTGCTTATATGAGTATATGGTATAGCGTATTAGAAAAGTTGATCATTGAAATATGTGAGACTAATACTGGGTACGACTGGGAAAGGATAGGATATAAATATGGTGGTCAATGTAGTTATAAACGTATCACGACTCACACGTATTTAGTATTCTCGTTCAGACAAATCGGTGTTGACACCTTAGGACCGTATTATGTGTGTTATAGTATATTAAGTTGTACTATATATATTGTAACCTTTCTACCTACCTAACGTTACCTATGTCCTCCCTCGTGTATATAATGTCGCCAAGGATGGCGACACGAAGTGCTGGTCGGGAAATTGCCGCACCACGAGGAGGAAGGACGGGTAAACGGACTGGTAGAGGAGGTGGTAGAACTAGAGGTCGATCTGGTGATCAGGGTAATGATGGGATTAATGGTCAAGATGGCCAGGTAGGTGGTCAAGTAGGTGGTCAAGTTAATGAGGTGAATGATGGTGTCAAGGGAGTCCCCGACTTCTCTACCATCATTGCACAACAACTGCAGAACTTACTTCCCACTATTATAGCCCAAGTAGGCAGCCAAGGTAGAGGTAAAAGGAATGGTAGGAATCAAAACGGCGATGCCATCAATGACAACATCCGGGGTGATGTTAGTAATGTCACTGAGAACATGATCGTAGGGGTTGTACTTATAAGGAGTTCTTAGCTTGTAACCCAAAAGAGTATGATGGTAAGGGGGATGCTATAGTCTATACCTGCTAGATAGAGAAGATGGAGTCAGTTCAGGATATGAGTGGGTATGAGGTAAACCAAAAGGTGAGATATAATGATGGTTCATTTTTCGATAAGGCTCTTACGTAGTGGAACTCTC
This sequence comes from Tanacetum coccineum, assembly GCA_026074375.1. NCBI lineage: Eukaryota > Viridiplantae > Streptophyta > Magnoliopsida > Asterales > Asteraceae > Tanacetum > Tanacetum coccineum. Next base: position 34,837 of record BQNB010037711.1, on the reverse strand, counting down.
TGATCCACACACGAGGTCGAGAAGCAGCTCTAGGTATGTCATGGGAAGACTTTAAGACTTTGACTAAAGAGGAATTTTGCCCGAGTAATGAGATGCAAAAGTTAGAAACTGAGTTGTGGAACCATGCCATGGTCGGGGCTGGCCATGCTGCATATACTGATAGATTCCAAGAGTTGGCTAGGTTAGTTCCTCACTTAGTTACCCCTGAGAACAAAAGGATTAAGAGGTACATTTATGGCCTTGCTCCACAAATTCGAGGGATGGTGGTGGCAACAGAGCCAGCGACCATTCAAAAGGCTGTACAGATTGCTGGCACACTGACTGATGAAGCCCTTAGGAATGGGTCAATAAAACTCTGTGAAGAGAGGAAATAGGGGAGAACCTAGCAAGGATAGGAATGGAAGGGACGATAACAAGAGGACTAGGACTAGAAATGCTTTTGCTACGACCACAAACCCTGTTAGGAGAGAAAACACGGGTGCAGTACCCAAATGTACTACCTGTAACTTTCACCATCCACCTGAGGCACCATGTCACACTTGTTTCAACTGTAACAACCCAATACATTTTGCTAAGGATTGTAGAGTGGTGCCTAGGATGTGAACTCCATCAATGCTAGAAACCCAACTGCTAGGGCCTGTTACGAGTGTGGTAGTATCGATCATTTCAAGGCAGCATGTCCTAGGTTGAATCAGGCTCAGACCCCAGGGGGAACCATCAGAACCAAGTCGTGGCTGTCAATAGGGGTCAGGGTCGTAGGAACAACGGTAACTAGGCACGTGGAAGGGCATTTATGTTGGGAGCAGAGGAGGCTCGCCAGGACCCGAACATCATAATGGGTACGTTCACCTTGAACAATCATTATGCCACAACTTTATTCGACTTTGGTGTCGACTATATTTTTGTTTCCACTACTTTCATACCTCTATTAGGCATAGAACCCAGTGACTTAGGATTTAGTTATGAGATTGAGATAGCTAGCGGGCAGCTAGTAGAAATCAATAAGGTCATTAGCGGTTGCAAACTAGAAATAGAAGGTCACAAGTTTGACATTAATTTGATATCGTTTGGAAGCAGGAGTTTCGATGTGATCATAGGAATGGATTGGTTGTCCAACCATAAGGCTGAGATAATTTGTCACGAGAAGGTAATTATAATACCTCTACTAGATGGCAAGGTGCTTAGAGTGCCAGAGGAAAGACCAGAAGAGAAAATGAGACATCTAGTGAGTGCTAAGGCCAAGGAATAGAAACAAGAAGAACTTGTTGAGGTGAGAGATTATCCCGAGGTGTTTCCCGATGACCTATCAAGATTACCCCCTAGTCGGGAAATCGAATTTCGGATTGATTTGGTCCCTAGAGCAATACCGGTAACGAAATCTCCTTATCGATTGGCACCTTCTGAAATGGAGGAGTTATCTGGTCAACTCAAAGAACTCCAAGATAAGGGTTTCATTCGACCAAGCTCATCGCCTTGGGGAGCAGCGGTATTATTTGTGAAGAAGAAGGATGGTTCCTTTAGGATGTGCATTGATTATAGAGAGATGAACAAGTTAACCGTTAAGAATCGTTATCCACTCCCTAGGATAGACGACCTGTTCGATCAACTTCAAGGATCACAATACTTCTCTAAGATAGATCTTATGTCCGGATACCACCAGCTAAGAGTGCATGAGGATGACATTCCAAAGACTGCGTTTAGAACTCGTTATGAACATTTCAAGTTCACAGTAATGCCCTTTGGTTTGACTAACGCACCAGCGGTATTTAAGGATCTGATGAACGGAGTGTGTAGGCCGTATCTAGACAAGTTTGTGATAGTATTCATTGATGATATCTTGATTTACTCTAAGACCCGGAAAGAGCATGAAGTGCACATAGGGTTAGTCTTAGAATTGCTCAAAGAGGAGAAACTGTATGCTAAGTTTTCCAAGTGTGGATTCTGGTTGCAAGAGGTGTAGTTTCTCGGACATATGATTAACAGGGATGGTATTCATGTAGACCCTAGTAAGATTGAAGCGGTTAAGAATTAGGAGGCCCCTAGAACTCTGTCTGAAGTTCGTTCGTTCTTAAGATTGGCAGGGTATTATCGTTGGTTCATAGAGAACTTTTCTAAGATAGCTAAGTCGCTTACTGTCTTGACTCAGAAAAGTAAGACCTTTGATTGGGGTGAGGAACAGGAAGGGGCATTTCAAACTTTGAAGGACAAGTTGTGTAATGCACCTGTTCTAGCTCTCCCCGATGGACTAAAAGATTTTATGGTGTATTGTGATGCATCTGGTTTAGGATTAGGTTGTGTGTTGATGCAAAGAGGTAAGGTTATAGCATATGCGTCTAGGCAGTTGAAAATCCATGAGAAGAATTACACCACCCATGATTTAGAACTGGGTGCGGTTGTGTTTGCAATTAAGACTTGGAGACATTATTTGTATGGAACAAAGAGTGTCATATACACCGATCATATGAGTCTCCAACATATTTTTAGTCAGAAGGAACTGAACATGCGACAGCGTCGCCGGACAGAGCTTTTTAGTGATTATGACTGCGAAATTTGCTACCATCCTGGTAAGGCGAATGTAGTAGCCGATGCACTGAGTAGGAAAGAGAGAGTGAAACCTAAGAGAATTGGGTCTATGAATTTGACTCTTCAGTTGAGTATCAAGGGTAAGATACTGGCGACTCTGGAGGAGGCATATGATGAGTGTGCAGGATTGCAGAGAGGTTTAGATGAAATGATAGAACGTAGGAGCGATGGAGCATTGTATTACCTGGATCGAATATGGGTTCCTTTGAAGGGTGATGTGAGAACCTTGATTATGAATGAGGCCCATAAGTCAAAGTACTCTGTACACCCAGAAGCCGATAAGATGTATTATGACCTTAGAGATAGGTATTGGTGGCCAGGAATGAAGAAAGATATAGTGGTATATGTTAGTAGGTGTTTGACTTGTTTGAAGGTTAAGGCTGAACATCAGAGGCCATCTGGCTTACTACAGCAACCTGAGATCCATGAATGGAAATAGGAAAGGATAACAATGGATTTTGTCACTAAGTTACCAAGGACTAGTAGTGGGCATGACACAATCTGGGTCATTGTGGACCGGTTGACTAAGTCTGCTCATTTTCTACCTGTGAGGATTATAAGATGGATAGGTTAGTTAGAGTATATCTGAATGAGATTTTTGCTAGGCATGGTGTGCCGATCTCAATCATATATGATCGTAATAGTCGTTTCACATCAAGGTTTTGGCAGTTAATGCAAGAGGCATTAGGAACCCGTTTAGACATGAGTACGGCTTACCACCCTCAGACCGACGGTCAGAGTGAGCGTACAATTCAGACCTTGGAAGACATGCTTAGAGCGTGGGTCTTAGACTTAGGGGGAGGTTGGGATGTTCATCTTCAATTAGTGGAGTTTTCGTATAACAATAGTTATCATTCTAGTGTGAGATGTGTGTCGTTTGAGGCTTTGTATGGTAGAAAGTGTCATTCCCCGATCATGTGGGCAGAGGTTGGAAAGGGTCAGTTGATAGGACCTGAGCTAGTGCAAGAGACCACTGAGAAGATCTCACAGATTAAAGATAGACTTAAGGTTGCGCGTGATCGTCAGAAAAGTTATGCCGATAAGAGGAGGAAACCCTTAGAGTTCAGTGTAGGTGAGTACGTCTTGCTCAAAGTATCGCCTTAGAAGGGTGTGGTACGGTTTGGGAAGAAGGGAAAACTAGTACCTAGATTTGTTGGACCTTTTGAGATTGTAGGAACCCGTTTAATACTTCCACTTCATAACCCGAACCACGAAAACAAGAAAAGAGATAGAGAGAGAGGCGAAATGTAGAGAGAGAGATGAGAGAGAGTTGAGAGAGAGAAGAAAAAAATATATTTTTGTGAAATTATATCTAGATATTTTATATGAAAATATCTATATATATATTTAGATATTTTAGAAAATATCTAAATATATATATACCCCATACAAATTTAATGTGACGCGCTGGGATATATAACTAGGGACCGGGCTCGGGTATTTGCGTTGGGAGTAAACCCATAACATATACATTATTAGAATATCTTCGAGCCCGATTCCCGATATTATCCTGTTACAACATTAACTAATTAAAGACCGAAGCTCTATCGTAGAGTGACGGCTTCCTTTGTTCGACTCAATAAATGAGGTATTCAATATTCCCCCGAGTGAGGTCTTGGAACAAGGGAAAGAGCTTCCTTTATTGACTCAATAAAATTGAGGCTAAAACAATCTCCCCGAAGTGAGTTCATTGATGCACTCCTTCATGCGATCAGTGAGATTGCTGTTTGTTCGTTTATGCTAATTGTTCTTGGTCTTTGTCTTCGTTGTATGTTGTAGGCTTGTTCCTTCATGCTTTGCGATCTTGAATTAAGTTTGTCATTGTCTTTATCGTCTTTGCCATCTGCGATCTTTTGTTTTTGAACAAAATGATCATACTTTTGCATATCTTGAGAGCTTCAATCAGAGTTAGCGGAAGTCTTTGTCTTTAAATCTTGACGCTTTCTAGATAGTTTGACTTCGTAGATTTGAGCATTAAATGGATTGAGTTGTCGTTACCACGTTGACATGCATGTTTTCGTTAGTGATAAACGTGGAAAATTTGATGTGAAATAATCAATCAGTGTCACTCGTTAAAGGTTTTTGTAACGCATCGAGAGTGTCCTGTTTTTATCAAATTCATCAACCGGCAATCATTTACTGGGCCAAAATCGATATCCAGTGGTCACAAGTTTGATTTCATATAGAATCTCGCAAGTCACTACCGCAGTGCTTTTGATGATGACAATGAAGTATTTCCATTGTCATTGTAAATACTAAGAGTATCATCTGAATGTATATGGCAATATCACAATGATATTGCGTAGGACTCTTGATAACAGTTGTGAACTGATGATGTTCAGACAAGTGTTTGAAAGCGGAATGTGTCCTTACGAGACTTTGTTTGATCTCTAGCTTTAGACTCGATTAGTGCATTTTCCGGTTTTAGTATCGGAGGCTGGAGCAGTTGCCACCCCACCACCCCCCCCCCCCCCCCACCCCCACACCCCCCATATTCAATATCACAATCTCGGAGTGAGATGTCAATAGATTACGTGTGTATCTCCGTGACAAATGAGACAAGTTTCTGTTGAGAGAAACTTAAATGGTTGGGAAGGGTTGTGCATTGCATCACTGGGTCTTTTGACGTCGTTTTAAATACCATCAATCATCTTGTGATCTGATTTAGCATATGTATTGACCCGGTTTCTGCCTTATAGTTGTGTGGAGGGCTTCTTTCTTTTAGTCCTTTATCCATACGTTCTTTTTAATTCTTCAACGCTTCATTGATTACCAAGACGTCATTACTAACACCTTGTTGTGATTGTTCCAGTGTTAGCTCAATCTTAGTCGGCATTATTCCCATATACATTCATCTCCATTCATACCTAAGGACTGCTATTTCTAACTTTGGATTATCCTTGGGTAGATCCTCCGGTTCTGGTTGGATCATAGGATTGATTCCTAACCTAACCACCTTATGACTTCAGAATCGTCGTGAAATTAAGATGTTGTTGGGTATTAGATCGAACCATAAAACCTTTTCAGCACATTGAGTCGATTAGATCATATTTTAATTACATTTTCTCCCCTTATTTTAAATAATAAACACTTAGTCTTTGAAATACCCTGTGATTAAAATATGTCTTGAAAAAGCTGTGGGAGAAAATATGGTCAGCATGAATGGTTTGGAACATTTTGATAATGTTTTGAATACATAAGAATGGTCGTTGATGATGTATCCAAGAACATTTAAAACTTTGTTTTTCGAAAAACTCCCCCTCAAGAATAGGACCAATTTGAAAAATTGTTGTCTTTTGAAAACATTGTGAGGGATGGAGTGTTGAACACACAATTTTGAAAGATTATGAATTGTCATCGAGAAATTCTTGAAAAATTGTGTTCAACTTTTTGAAAAACCAGATGTTAGAGGACTTCTCTTCTAACAGTAAGGGTAAGCGCACTGAAACGTACACTATCCTTTTTCTTGAGCTAAAAACATTGAATGTCTTGTAAGAACAGCTCAAGACCGAGAAACGTTAATTTTCTCGTTGTGAGGATAAGTTATAAACCTTCTTTATTTGAAGTCCAAGTTATGTACTGACATTTGCACATAAGCCATTTAGAAAATTAGAAATGACATGTTTTGAAACTATTTGCAACTCTCGCTCGAACTTCATTTACACACCGTGTCAATGTTAATCGACATTTCTAAGCACGTAAATGTTATCGATTCAAGAGACTTGTCGAGGAGGTTCTTTTGGAAATTTTCTGTTTTATATTTTGTATTTTCTTTTTGAAGTTTTATATTTTTGTATTTTGCTTTTCTCAAAAATATGTACATGGTGATGTTTGATTATGATATCAAAGCAGTCTCATTTGTCAGAACCTCCAGTTCAGCTGGAGTCAAACATCTCATACCAATCCTTCTGACAAGATAATTAAACGATTCCTCAGAAAGGGCTTTAGTATACATGTCAGCTATTTGGTAATTCAGTTATGGACTAAATATTAATTCAATTATACCATTTTCAACCTGTTCCTTTATGAAGTGATACCGGAGTATGGATGTGCTTTTGTCTTGAGTGTTGTAGGGGTTGCATGGATTGCTATGGTGAACTGAGAGTCGCAGTACATCGGTATTTTGTTGTCGTTGTAGCCATAATCTTGAAGTTGTGTCCTCATCCACATTACTGAAGCACAACTTGCAGTTTACTCCGCCAAATTACTCTGCCTCTGCTGAAGACATGCGTGCAGTTTTGTTTCTCTTGACATCCAGCTTACAAGTTTATCAACCAAGGAACTTGAATCCCTCCAGAAGTGCTTTTTCGAGTATCAAGGCCATCCCGCATGATCTGCGTTGAAAATGTGTTAGGTCAAAGCAGAATCCTTTGGATACCAGAGTCCTTGTTAATGGTACCCTTTAGGTATTTAACTGATTCTTTTAACCTCCTTGTGGTGCTTTTGAGTTGGTCGTGCATTGATACGTGCCACAATAGCTTACTGCTTGCCATAAGTCTGGGTCATACTAGATGTCAAGTACATGATGTGGACCCGATTTTCTACGTTAATAGATGGTTAAGGGTTCTCACTCTAAATCTAATCTAGTTTAGGTTTTGTAGCCAATGGTGTACATTGGATGATGGGTTGTCCTATATGCTTTTTCAGAATTCTATAAGAGTACTTGGCCTGATTTGTTAAAAATACTTTTGGGGACTGGTGGATCTGAAGTACTAAAGAAATTTCATCTCTCCATTGAAGGACATTTCAAATCTACTGTGCATTAATTTTCAAATCGTTTTGAATATTTAGATTTGGGATCCAAAAATTATGTCATCATCGTAATATTTGCACAAGTAGAATATCCTCCCGTATTTTATCTTGATAAAGTTTGGGTCAATTGTACCTTTCAGTAAGCCTTTGGACATCAGGAAGTTTGTTAGTTCATAGTACAAGGCTCTTGGAGCTTTGTTTATCATTTTAAAGCTTTCTTGGTGAAGGTAGACTTTTTCTGGATGATTGGATCAACGAACCTTCGTCTGAGCAAACGTAACCATTTCCTTCAGGGACCATTAAGAAATTGCGTTTTGAGTCAATCTGATAGATTGGAAAAGACTTGTGTGCTGCGTGGGCACGAAAATCCGAACTGGCCTTCATGCGGAGCAATGGTGCAAATGATTCTCAAAATCAATACCCTCTTCTGAGCTTTACCTTTAGCAAACAAGTCGTGCTTGTTGCGAATTACAGTCTGATTTTCGCCTTCTTGTTCTTCCATACCACTGTAGCTTTATATTCATCTTGCCAAATGGTTGTCGATAGTTCCCAGACTTTTAGTCTGGCGAACTGATGTAGTTCACTTGCATTGCTTCAATCCATGCAGAATCAGCCATTGACCTCCTTTAAGTTATTCGGCTTCAACAATAATCTCAGTTGAGTTTGCGAAACTTCACATTCAAGGATCTCTGGCAAGTTGTGTCTTGTTGAACTGGCATGGTTCGGATTTTCCACTGAACTTGTTCTAATGGATGTTCTATGGTCCATCGGAAATCATGACTTTGTGGTTGAAATGAATGCTCATTGATATTATCAATGTTGCGTGAGGAAGACTCACCAATTTCTTATACCGGTGTACAAAAAGGATTGATAAAGTCATCTTCTTGAAATGATGCATTCGGTGCTTGATCATTGTTGTTTTCTCGCTGTTCGTGTGTTGGATTATAATATTCTTAAGTAAAGGACTGAAGAGAAATTCTACCTTGTGTGAGAATCATGTTTCACTGCTGTAGAACATCCATTGTCATGGGAATGGGGTCAGAGTTGTCATTATCTGACGCTTGTTGTCTTGAGGAACGAGGGACTGAAGAGGGACATTTTCAACAGACATCTCTTGTCGTTGAGGTGCGAGGTCTGAACTGTTGTGATCAGAAACATCATTTCCTGATTTATTCAAACTGTTATGAAGGACTCAACTATCAAGCGGGTTCTTTGTTGTAAACACGATATCCCTTCGACTGTGTAGAATATCCCACCATGACACATGGATCCCCTTTGTCTTTCATCTTATCAAGATTTTCCCATCTCTTTGTTAAGTAGCAAGTACAAACCAAAGATGTGAGATGTTTTATTGAAGGTTTCCTTCCCCCCCCCCCCCTTTTTCTTTTTTTTTTCTTTTCCCCTCCCCCCTTTTTCCTTTTTTCCTTCTTCCCTCCTCTTTTTTTTTTTTCCTCTCCCCTTTTTCTTTTTTTTTTTTTCCCTTTCCCCACCCCCCCCTCCCTCTGTTTTTCTCTTTCCCCCCCCCTTTCCCCCTGTAATTTTTGATGGGTTATTGCCGTCTTTCCATGTGTGGATATGATGATTGATCGGTTCTGAGTTATAGCATGCGGTTGCAACTGCTCAGCCCAAATTGAGATGGAAGCTTTGATGCTGATATGCTTGTTTAGTGCAGCATCAACCAGAGTACGGTTTCGTCTTTCGACAACGCGTTCTGTTCAGGCGTTCAGGAGTGGTAAGTTTGATGTTCTTGACTTCTTCTTTGATATAGGCATGGAGGTGTCTTGTTCAGAATTCCGTGCCTTGTCCGTCGAACAGTAATAAACTTGAGCTGAAGATTGCGCTGAATCTTCGGGAGTTAGATCTTTAGAATTGTGTGTTTCATCTTGGAATCGTAGAAAGAGTCCAAGTGTATATTGATTAGTCATCAACAATCAACAGAATATACTTTTCCCATTTATGCTTCAACACGCATTGGACACACAAGTCCATGTGATGCAATTTAGCCTTATTTGGAACTAGAACTGCTTTTGTCTTGAATGAATTCTTTTTGCTTTATCATTTCCACAAGATGAACAAAGTTGATCCTTGTCATATTTCAACTTGGGTATGCCTGTCAAAAACTTCTTTCTTTGAGTGTTAGGTGATGTATCGACAGTTACAGTCGTGAATGCCTTCTTGCATAACCATGTTGAGTTGGTGAAGCTTTAGCCATGAAACTGTTGGATTTGATGGAAGTTGTTTCTTGAAAGAGTTTATTGTGTGAGATCAGATCCGATTACCAGTTAGTAACTAGTTTCCCTGAAGATCTTCACAAAACAGTTGATTTCCTGAAAGCAACATCCAAATCAGCATCATCAGAATTTTGACCAACCGAGAAAAGAGTGTGATTGAGGCCTTCGACGTAGTAAAACCGTTTTGATCGTGACATTCCCTTGTATCAGATCTCCTATAACAAGATTGGTGACTGATCATTTCCAAAACGTACAGTACTAGATAGTTCTCCACAAAATTACACAAAAGCTTAGATTGCAGTCATGTTGCTTTGGTGCATCCAGAGTAACAAATGATACGGATGAGTTGTACAATCTGCAAGAGAATTAGAGGACGATGGAATATTGGACAAATTGGATACTATGAAGTTTGATATCTTCAAAAACATTAGTTATCCTAGGACAATTGTTATAGTGGGAACTATATTTGAGATACCTATCTTTTCCTGGATTTTAGGCATCCATATCTTTTTGGTCCTAAGAGGCCTTTTGTGTCAATGTATAACTGATGGACATTTTTGCTATACACCATTTCCATACCTGATTGTTCCTCATACAAACTTATTTTAGTAAACTCTTGGATTTCTGAATAGTGGTATCTGATGCAACTGTTTTCTTATGGGGTGTTGCAACAGATTTGTTCGCTTTTCTCTTGGGTTTACTAGCACTAATAGGCACTACATGAGGCTTCTTAGTTCTAGCATTCACGTCTTTCAAGTATCGAGAAACACAAGCATCATGATTAGAATTAAACTACACATTTTCACATTATGAACTAACAGCATTTTCATTCGATGTTTCTGGAGTTTGAACTGTCATTACACGACAGTTACGACTTGTTTTCTTAGAAATACTAGAAATCCTATGATGGTCTTCTACTACCTTCTTTGTAAACTTCACTTGACTAATGTTTGGCACGACCTTTTCTTTCACTTGATAGCTCTTAAGCTGTGGTCTGCTAACACTAGTAGTGTGAATTACTCCTGAAGATTTAGACATGTGAGGATTAGTATTCCTAGAAGCAAGAGGCAACTGTGTCGTTTCTTGTTTGTGTTGTGGTGGAGGCAATTCTATACATTCCTGGTTTAAAACCACATTTTGTGTTTCGATACCGCTGGTTTCCTTTTCTGGGCAAATTCTGTGAGTGATGGTTTAATTAAACCATCCGACCATTTGTGTTATTAACGACTGTTTCGTTTGAAAAACTTCTCATTTCAGGAGAATTTGAAAAGAGTGGTTTCCTAAACTGATGGTTTTTTGGAATCCGTTGAGCATCGGTTGTCGAACAACAGATCGTTTATCAAACGTGAGTTTCCACAGACTTGCCATTTTGTTACCATATGAGATTTCCTTTAACTCATTTATCACCATGGTTTTTCTTCTGTTCCTTGCATTTGAGCTTTCATATCTTGTATTTCATGATATGTTCAGTCTTTCGAAAATACATTTGACGCAATTTTCTTTGCAAACTGGGTTGTTTTCATCTGGTTCTTTACAATGTTGTAAAGAAAGTTCAAGTGAAATTGAGTGTTTTTCAAGTTTAGCAAAACTTTTTAACAAATTATTATGAACTTCTTTGTTAACAGATTCAGTTTGTTTCGAAAGCTTTTGTGCAAGACATTCACATTCTTTGACTTTATGAAGATAATGCATTTCAATTCAGATGAGCATTTTTAATCTAGACAGAGAATGGCAAATCTTGAAAAGTAAACATCTTTTGATCACATCTTCGGAAGTAGATCATATATGTTTGAAACATCAGCCTTTTCTGATTCAAGTTCGTCAACTCCTTTTAAAGGGAATAACGACTCCAAATCGTCTTTCATTTCCTTTTTAGTCATGAATAAAACATGGCTGTCCAGTATTGTTTTATCTGAAAGAGGCATTAATTAGATTTTGATCTAAACTTCCATACTTTAGCAGTTGGTTAGTAATGCTCTACTAGTATGATTAGGGGACCACGTTTGTTGACTAATTTGTTCTAAAGTGATTGATGTTGTTTGTCATTTTCGTTATAAAGTTAGCCTACTTTTACTATTGATTAGAATGGGTTGTAAGCCATCGTTATTAGCAATGCTTGGTTTTGTCTAAACAAAACGTTTCACACATTGTCTTCCCTTATTCTTTAGCGCGTTCCAACTGATCAGATAGGTTTGTTGGTGGTTTTGAAAGTTTCATTAAGACTGTTTTAGATATGTGTATGATGGTTTCACTTTGTCTTTATCAATTTTGATCTACTCTCTCTTTTCAAGAGTCACTGTGTCTTCCCCATCGGGGCATTAATCTGTTTGCGATCAGAAGTTTCATATGGGATCTCATACAAGAGGCTTAATCAGATTAAGCTTTCTTGAGGTACTTTGGATTTGCAAGGTTGATCGACCATGATACGTTGCGCATTTGGTGTAACATATGAATGGTCTGATTGACTGAATTGCGGTTTATAAAGAATTTCATTTAAAAACTTTATTTGTTTGTCCATTTCAATCATCGTGTCAATGTCTTTTCCTTCCTTAACCTTTAAATCGAAATAACCTTACTTTTCTCTTTGAGTTGACCTTCAAATTGTGACCTATTTAACAAACTCTTTTTGACTAGCTCATCGTATTCTGATTGACAACTGAATTTCATAGGTTTTAGTTTTTAAAAACCTTTTGTATGTCAAATCTTTATAGCTTATTAGTCCTAGAGTGTCATTTTACTTTGTTTTAGTATTGTATATCACTCGTTAGGTCATTAAGGGCCGTTGTACTTCTCAAGCTCAGTCTCTGTTTGTATGATGTTGCATCTGTGAACTATACCCGACTGCTAGTAGCCTCCCCCAGTGCCCTACTAGACTCATCATGGGTAGTTTTGCACTCCTCAGTTATTGTGTCAATGATGCGTTCGCTTTCTTTAATGCTTTTTAAAACGTTTTGTTTTCCTCATTATCATGAGTTAAATTTGCAAATTAAATTAGCAGCGCATCACGCCTCATCAACTAAATTAGTCGCATTATTGATCAACCTGATTATCCATTGTACATATATTTGATGGATCAGGAAAGACAGTGCTATACATTCTCAAAATTAGGTGTCGTTAATGGATTCAGGTTGCTCTGAATGTCGTCTCACGTTGACAAAACACTATCATTTCATCATGGTTTTGTAACCTGTTCAATGGCGTATCGTAGAACTTGATTCCGGCAGGTGAGACCATCTGATCTTTGCCATGTAAATGTAATGTGCCTTCCAATTCTTGTTCATCAATCCTCTTCATCCGTGTTCTAGCAATCAGCTTGCGCAGCTTGAAGTGGAAACAACCTTGTTAGTTGTTTGCACATACAATCATCTTCTCCTTGTGATACGCGTATCTTTAAACCGCTTTGGCTTCCTGCATTTCCCTGGCTTGTGTCCAATCCTTGACAGTTAAAGCACTGTATCCCAGTCTTTTTGCACTACGGACTGCTACTGTTTCCCTAGCCCAGCAACTGTGACTGTCTTTGTTTTTTTTTAATTGCCCAACTGCCTTGATGATTGTCATTGTTATAACTTGTGTTGGTATCTTCAGTCTTGTTGTGAGTTTGAAGATGTTCTAGGTTGTTGTGGTTAGGTTGTACATCTTCTTAAAATACTTAGAAAGGAGTGCCCAGTCTTTTTGCATATCCTTATCACTCCTGAGATTGTTCTGGGATCACTGTCTCCTCAGAACTGACTCAGATTGAGGAGTAAACTGGTTTGTATCTCTTTGCCTTTTTGTCGGGTTGTTGCGTTTGATCGTTGTGGAGAAGATTGATTGAATGATGGTGCATTCGATCATTTGAGGTATGGTGCCTGATAGTTGTTATCTGAATTTTGTTGTGCAGCGCAAGATGTGACTGATGGATTTGCAATTCTGGCTTATATCTCAGATCGGGATATCTTTAACTTCATTTTGAATCGGCTTCAGAACGTCAACAGCTTGTGATAGAGACGTGTCTATTTCTTTGACCTTGATTGACAACTGTCTCAAATAGTTGACCATTCGTGAAGTTGTTGATGAAATTGAATTAACTTTGCATTTGGTGAAATTGCCAAGTTGTTCCTTGTCAACTCATTCATCAGTTTATAAAATCGGGAGTAATAAGACTCTTGGCATTCTCCATCCTAGATGTAAATTTCCCAAATTCCCAAATAGATGGTATTCACATCTTGTACGTTCAACGATTCCCCATTGTTGTAGCCTTTCAATGGCTGTTCCACATCTCCTTAGCTGTGGTTACATGCAATCAACAGTTGAGTAAATTTTCATTCCCAATTAACAGTCAGAATCAGAAAAATTGCTTCTTTCAGCTTGAAAGTAAAAGTTGTGTTTATCTGCTGTCTTGTTGTGGATTGTCCCTATACTTCTTCATGTGCAGTACTGGTAGAAATGTTCTCTGCTGCTTTTTTTCTTGTTTTTTTTTTTTTAACTGCTGCAATGTGTACTGTTCGTAGGTAAATCATAGGACCGATAAAGGATGCACTTCCTCGATAGTCACATTCGATTTTGTGATCAAGGTATCGTAGAAACGCGATGCAACTGAGATTATATTCCTGGGGTCCACTAAGGGCATCGGTGGACGCTCTTTTGAACCAGCTGCCATTATATTGTTATGCATTTGGCTATCTGTGGAGGATGTGTTAATTGGTGTAGACATGATGAATGATTAATTATGAAGTGTGAAAGATTTTGTTGGATCTTAAGTGGATATGATGTGATTAAAGTTGTGGTTTTGTAAGCAATTCACGTTCACGGGATTTTACACGTCTATGATTAAAACCGATAAATGAATTAACGGGATTTTACAGAATCAATAGAAAACCGTGAATGATTGGTTGCGGAATCAGCGGCGAAAAATTCCAAAAAAAAACTGAAAAGTGTCAATTTCTCATAGAAAACAAGCTTTTTGGGCCTCGAAAAATCCTTAACCTGCCAAAGGAGTTACGGATCAAAAGTTATGGCCGTTTTACTGAAACCCTTTTCGTCACACAAAATTTTTAAAAAAAATTTCGTTCGGTCCAAAAATTCCGCTCGTTCGATCGCTCGTTCGATCGCTCGTTCGATCGCTCGTTCGATCGCTCGTTCGATCGTTGAGGTTTTCCGCTCGTTCGATCGTCTAGTTCGGACCGCTCGTTCGATCGATGAGGTTTTCCGCTCGTTCGATCGCTTGTTCGAGTCCTCTCGTTCGATCGATTGTTCGAGTCCTCTCGTTCGATCGATGCGATTTGTCACTCGTTCGATCCAAACTATTTTCCACTCGTTCGATCGATACGTTTTGAGTCCGCTCGTTCGATCGTTCTTCACGAAAATTTCCGCTCTTTTTTTTTCACTCGTTCGTTGCCAACGTTTTGCAACACCCAAAATGAGCCACGAAATATAAAAACTTGCTACGAGTGCCACAAATAACCCAACGATTTGCCGAATCTGTATAAGCTTATCACACCAAAAAAAATCACGAAATCCACCCGAGGCGATTGATACCAATTGTAGGAACCCGTTTAATACTTCCACTTCATAACCCGAACCACGAAAACAAGAAAAGAGATAGAGAGAGAGGCGAAATGTAGAGAGAGAGTAGAGAGAGAGTTGAGAGAGAAAAGAAAAAAATATATTTTTGTGAAATTATATCTAGATATTTTATATGAAAATATCTATATATATATTTAGATATTTTAGAAAATATCTAAATATATATATACCCCTACACATTTAATGTGACGCGCGGGATATATAACTAGGACCCGGGCTCGGGTTTTGCTTTGGGATTAAACCCAAAACATATACAATATTAGATTATCTATCGAGCCCGATTCCCGATAATATTTAATTACAACATTAACTAATTAAAGACCGAAGCTCCATCGTAGAGTGACCGAGCTTCCTTGTTCGACTCAATAAATTGAGGCTAACAATCTCCCCCGAAGTGAGGTCTTGAACACGGGAACGAGCTTCCTTTATTGACTCAATAAAATTGAGGCTAACAATCTCCCCCGAAGTGAGTTCATTGATGACACTCCTTCATGAGATCAGTGAGATTGCTTTTGTCGTTTAAGCTCGAGTGTCCTTGGTCTTTGTCTTCGTTATTTGTTGTAAACTTGTTCCTTCATGCTTTGCGATCTTAACTTTGAGCCTTTGTCATTGTCTTTATCGTCTTTGCCATCTTGCGATCTTTGTTTTTGAACAAAATGATCATACTTTTGCATATCTTGAGAGCTTCAATCAGAGTTAGCGGAAGTCTTTGTCTTTAAATCTTGACGCTTTCTAGATAGTTTGACTTCGTAGATTTGAGCATTAAATGGATTGAGTTGTCGTTACCACGTTGACATGCATGTTTTCGTTAGTGATAAACGTGGAAAATTTGATGTGAAATAATCAATCAGTGTCACTCGTTAAAGGTTTTTGTAACGCATCGAGAGTGTCCTGTTTTTATCAAATTCATCAACCGGCAATCATTTACTGGGCCAAAATCGATATCCAGTGGTCACAAGTTTGATTTCATATAGAATCTCGCAAGTCACTACCGCAGTGCTTTTGATGATGACAATGAAGTATTTCCATTGTCATTGTAAATACTAAGAGTATCATCTGAATGTATATGGCAATATCACAATGATATTGCGTAGGACTCTTGATAACAGTTGTGAACTGATGATGTTCAGACAAGTGTTTGAAAGCGGAATGTGTCCTTACGAGACTTTGTTTGATCTCTAGCTTTAGACTCGATTAGTGCATTTTCCGGTTTTAGTATCGGAGGCTGGAGCAGTTGCCACCCCACCACCCCCCCCCCCCCCCCACCCCCACACCCCCCATATTCAATATCACAATCTCGGAGTGAGATGTCAATAGATTACGTGTGTATCTCCGTGACAAATGAGACAAGTTTCTGTTGAGAGAAACTTAAATGGTTGGGAAGGGTTGTGCATTGCATCACTGGGTCTTTTGACGTCGTTTTAAATACCATCAATCATCTTGTGATCTGATTTAGCATATGTATTGACCCGGTTTCTGCCTTATAGTTGTGTGGAGGGCTTCTTTCTTTTAGTCCTTTATCCATACGTTCTTTTTAATTCTTCAACGCTTCATTGATTACCAAGACCTCATTTTTACTAATCAACTTGTTGTGATTGTACAGTGTTAACTCAATCTTAGTCGGCATTATTCCCATATACATTCATCTCCAATCATACCTAAGGACTGCTATTTCTAACTTTGGATTATCCTTGGGTAGATCCTCCGGTTCTGGTTGGATCATAGGATTGATTCCTAACCTAACCACCTTATGACTTCAGATTCGTCGTGAAATTATGATTGTTTTGTTGGGTATAAGATCGATCCATATAACCTTGTCTGCAAATTGAGTCGATTTAGGATCATATTTTAATTACATTTTCTCCCTCTTATTATAATAATAAACACTTTGTCTTTGATATACCCTGTTATTATAATATGTCTGTGAAAGCTGTGGGAGAAATTGGTCAGCATGAATGGTTTGGAACATTTTGATAATGTTTTGAATACATAAGAATGGTCGTTGATGATGTATCCAAGAACATTTAAAACTTTGTTTTTCGAAAAACTCCCCCTCAAGAATAGGACCAATTGAAAAATTGTTGTCTTTTGAAAACATTGTGAGGGATGGAGTGTTGAACACACAATTTTGAAAGATTATGAATTGTCATCGAGAAATTCTTGAAAAATTGTGTTCAACTTTTTGAAAAACCAGATGTTAGAGGACTTCTCTTCTAACGGTAAGGGTAAGCGCACTGAAACGTACACTATCCTTTTTCTTGAGCTAAAGATATTGAATGTCTTGTAAGAACAGCTCAAGACCGAGAAACGTTAATTTTCTCGTTGTGAGGATAAGTTATAAACCTTCCTTTATTTGAAGTCCGGGTTATGTACTGACATTTGTACATAAGCCATTTAGAAAATTAGAAATGACATGTTTTGAAACTATTTGCAAACTCTCGTTCGAACTTCATTTACACACCCGTGTCAATGTTAATCGACATTTCTAAGCACGTAAATGTTATCGATTCCAAGAGACATGTCGAGGAGAATCTTTTTGTAAATTTTCTAATTTTATGATTTTGTATTTTCTTTTTGAAGTTTTATATTTTTGTATTTTGCTTTTCTCAAAAATATGTACATGGTGATGTTTGATCATGATATCAAGCAGTCTCATTTGTCAGAACCTCCAGTTCAGCTGGAGTCAAACATCTCATACCAATCCTTCTAACAAGATACTTAAACCGATCCTCAGGAAGGGCTTTCGTAAACATGTCAGCTAATTGGTATTCAGTTCTGGACTAAATATTAATTCAATTATACCATTTTCAACCTGTTCCTTTATGAAGTGATACCGGAGTATGGATGTGCTTTTGTCTTGAGTGTTGTAGGGGTTGCATGGATTGCTATGGTGAACTGAGAGTCGCAGTACATCGGTATTTTGTTGTCGTTGTAGCCATAATCTTGAAGTTGTGTCCTCATCCACATTACTGAAGCACAACTTGCAGTTTACTCCGCCAAATTACTCTGCCTCTGCTGAAGACATGCGTGCAGTTTTGTTTCTCTTGACATCCAGCTTACAAGTTTATCAACCAAGGAACTTGAATCCCTCCAGAAGTGCTTTTTCGAGTATCAAGGCCATCCCGCATGATCTGCGTTGAAAATGTGTTAGGTCAAAGCAGAATCCTTTGGATACCAGAGTCCTTGTTAATGGTACCCTTTAGGTATTTAACTGATTCTTTTAACCTCCTTGTGGTGCTTTTGAGTTGGTCGTGCATTGATACGTGCCACAATAGCTTACTGCTTGCCATAAGTCTGGGTCATACTAGATGTCAAGTACATGATGTGGACCCGATTTTCTACGTTAATAGATGGTTAAGGGTTCTCACTCTAAATCTAATCTAGTTTAGGTTTTGTAGCCAATGGTGTACATTGGATGATGGGTTGTCCTATATGCTTTTTCAGAATTCTATAAGAGTACTTGGCCTGATTTGTTAAAAATACTTTTGGGGACTGGTGGATCTGAAGTACTAAAGAAATTTCATCTCTCCATTGAAGGACATTTCAAATCTACTGTGCATTAATTTTCAAATCGTTTTGAATATTTAGATTTGGGATCCAAAAATTATGTCATCATCGTAATATTTGCACAAGTAGAATATCCTCCCGTATTTTATCTTGATAAAGTTTGGGTCAATTGTACCTTTCAGTAAGCCTTTGGACATCAGGAAGTTTGTTAGTTCATAGTACAAGGCTCTTGGAGCTTTGTTTATCATTTTAAAGCTTTCTTGGTGAAGGTAGACTTTTTCTGGATGATTGGATCAACGAACCTTCGTCTGAGCAAACGTAACCATTTCCTTCAGGGACCATTAAGAAATTGCGTTTTGAGTCAATCTGATAGATTGGAAAAGACTTGTGTGCTGCGTGGGCACGAAAATCCGAACTGGCCTTCATGCGGAGCAATGGTGCAAATGATTCTCAAAATCAATACCCTCTTCTGAGCTTTACCTTTAGCAAACAAGTCGTGCTTGTTGCGAATTACAGTCTGATTTTCGCCTTCTTGTTCTTCCATACCACTGTAGCTTTATATTCATCTTGCCAAATGGTTGTCGATAGTTCCCAGACTTTTAGTCTGGCGAACTGATGTAGTTCACTTGCATTGCTTCAATCCATGCAGAATCAGCCATTGACCTCCTTTAAGTTATTCGGCTTCAACAATAATCTCAGTTGAGTTTGCGAAACTTCACATTCAAGGATCTCTGGCAAGTTGTGTCTTGTTGAACTGGCATGGTTCGGATTTTCCACTGAACTTGTTCTAATGGATGTTCTATGGTCCATCGGAAATCATGACTTTGTGGTTGAAATGAATGCTCATTGATATTATCAATGTTGCGTGAGGAAGACTCACCAATTTCTTATACCGGTGTACAAAAAGGATTGATAAAGTCATCTTCTTGAAATGATGCATTCGGTGCTTGATCATTGTTGTTTTCTCGCTGTTCGTGTGTTGGATTATAATATTCTTAAGTAAAGGACTGAAGAGAAATTCTACCTTGTGTGAGAATCATGTTTCACTGCTGTAGAACATCCATTGTCATGGGAATGGGGTCAGAGTTGTCATTATCTGACGCTTGTTGTCTTGAGGAACGAGGGACTGAAGAGGGACATTTTCAACAGACATCTCTTGTCGTTGAGGTGCGAGGTCTGAACTGTTGTGATCAGAAACATCATTTCCTGATTTATTCAAACTGTTATGAAGGACTCAACTATCAAGCGGGTTCTTTGTTGTAAACACGATATCCCTTCGACTGTGTAGAATATCCCACCATGACACATGGATCCCCTTTGTCTTTCATCTTATCAAGATTTTCCCATCTCTTTGTTAAGTAGCAAGTACAAACCAAAGATGTGAGATGTTTTATTGAAGGTTTCCTTCCCCCCCCCCCCCTTTTTCTTTTTTTTTTCTTTTCCCCTCCCCCCTTTTTCCTTTTTTCCTTCTTCCCTCCTCTTTTTTTTTTTTCCTCTCCCCTTTTTCTTTTTTTTTTTTTCCCTTTCCCCACCCCCCCCTCCCTCTGTTTTTCTCTTTCCCCCCCCCTTTCCCCCTGTAATTTTTGATGGGTTATTGCCGTCTTTCCATGTGTGGATATGATGATTGATCGGTTCTGAGTTATAGCATGCGGTTGCAACTGCTCAGCCCAAATTGAGATGGAAGCTTTGATGCTGATATGCTTGTTTAGTGCAGCATCAACCAGAGTACGGTTTCGTCTTTCGACAACGCGTTCTGTTCAGGCGTTCAGGAGTGGTAAGTTTGATGTTCTTGACTTCTTCTTTGATATAGGCATGGAGGTGTCTTGTTCAGAATTCCGTGCCTTGTCCGTCGAACAGTAATAAACTTGAGCTGAAGATTGCGCTGAATCTTCGGGAGTTAGATCTTTAGAATTGTGTGTTTCATCTTGGAATCGTAGAAAGAGTCCAAGTGTATATTGATTAGTCATCAACAATCAACAGAATATACTTTTCCCATTTATGCTTCAACACGCATTGGACACACAAGTCCATGTGATGCAATTTAGCCTTATTTGGAACTAGAACTGCTTTTGTCTTGAATGAATTCTTTTTGCTTTATCATTTCCACAAGATGAACAAAGTTGATCCTTGTCATATTTCAACTTGGGTATGCCTGTCAAAAACTTCTTTCTTTGAGTGTTAGGTGATGTATCGACAGTTACAGTCGTGAATGCCTTCTTGCATAACCATGTTGAGTTGGTGAAGCTTTAGCCATGAAACTGTTGGATTTGATGGAAGTTGTTTCTTGAAAGAGTTTATTGTGTGAGATCAGATCCGATTACCAGTTAGTAACTAGTTTCCCTGAAGATCTTCACAAAACAGTTGATTTCCTGAAAGCAACATCCAAATCAGCATCATCAGAATTTTGACCAACCGAGAAAAGAGTGTGATTGAGGCCTTCGACGTAGTAAAACCGTTTTGATCGTGACATTCCCTTGTATCAGATCTCCTATAACAAGATTGGTGACTGATCATTTCCAAAACGTACAGTACTAGATAGTTCTCCACAAAATTACACAAAAGCTTAGATTGCAGTCATGTTGCTTTGGTGCATCCAGAGTAACAAATGATACGGATGAGTTGTACAATCTGCAAGAGAATTAGAGGACGATGGAATATTGGACAAATTGGATACTATGAAGTTTGATATCTTCAAAAACATTAGTTATCCTAGGACAATTGTTATAGTGGGAACTATATTTGAGATACCTATCTTTTCCTGGATTTTAGGCATCCATATCTTTTTGGTCCTAAGAGGCCTTTTGTGTCAATGTATAACTGATGGACATTTTTGCTATACACCATTTCCATACCTGATTGTTCCTCATACAAACTTATTTTAGTTAACTCTTGGATTTCTGAATAGTGGTATCTGATGCAACTGTTTTCTTATGGGGTGTTGCAACAGATTTGTTCGCTTTTCTCTTGGGTTTACTAGCACTAATAGGCACTACATGAGGCTTCTTAGTTCTAGCATTCACGTCTTTCAAGTATCGAGAAACACAAGCATCATGATTAGAATTAAACACACATTTTCACATTATGAACTAACAGCATTTTCATTCGATGTTTCTGGAGTTTGAACTGTCATTACACGACAGTTACGACTTGTTTTCTTAGAAATACTAGAAATCCTATGATGGTCTTCTACTACCTTCTTTGTAAACTTCACTTGACTAATGTTTGGCACGACCTTTTCTTTCACTTGATAGCTCTTAAGCTGTGGTCTGCTAACACTAGTAGTGTGAATTACTCCTGAAGATTTAGACATGTGAGGATTAGTATTCCTAGAAGCAAGAGGCAACTGTGTCGTTTCTTGTTTGTGTTGTGGTGGAGGCAATTCTATACATTCCTGGTTTAAAACCACATTTTGTGTTTCGATACCGCTGGTTTCCTTTTCTGGGCAAATTCTGTGAGTGATGGTTTAATTAAACCATCCGACCATTTGTGTTATTAACGACTGTTTCGTTTGAAAAACTTCTCATTTCAGGAGAATTTGAAAAGAGTGGTTTCCTAAACTGATGGTTTTTTGGAATCCGTTGAGCATCGGTTGTCGAACAACAGATCGTTTATCAAACGTGAGTTTCCACAGACTTGCCATTTTGTTACCATATGAGATTTCCTTTAACTCATTTATCACCATGGTTTTTCTTCTGTTCCTTGCATTTGAGCTTTCATATCTTGTATTTCATGATATGTTCAGTCTTTCGAAAATACATTTGACGCAATTTTCTTTGCAAACTGGGTTGTTTTCATCTGGTTCTTTACAATGTTGTAAAGAAAGTTCAAGTGAAATTGAGTGTTTTTCAAGTTTAGCAAAACTTTTTAACAAATTATTATGAACTTCTTTGTTAACAGATTCAGTTTGTTTCGAAAGCTTTTGTGCAAGACATTCACATTCTTTGACCTTATGAAGATAATGCATTTCAATTCAGATGAGCATTTTTAATCTAGACAGAGAATGGCAAATCTTGAAAAGTAAACATCTTTTGATCACATCTTCGGAAGTAGATCATATATGTTTGAAACATCAGCCTTTTCTGATTCAAGTTCGTCAACTCCTTTTAAAGGGAATAACGACTCCAAATCGTCTTTCATTTCCTTTTTAGTCATGAATAAAACATGGCTGTCCAGTATTGTTTTATCTGAAAGAGGCATTAATTAGATTTTGATCTAAACTTCCATACTTTAGCAGTTGGTTAGTAATGCTCTACTAGTATGATTAGGGGACCACGTTTGTTGACTAATTTGTTCTAAAGTGATTGATGTTGTTTGTCATTTTCGTTATAAAGTTAGCCTACTTTTACTATTGATTAGAATGGGTTGTAAGCCATCGTTATTAGCAATGCTTGGTTTTGTCTAAACAAAACGTTTCACACATTGTCTTCCCTTATTCTTTAGCGCGTTCCAACTGATCAGATAGGTTTGTTGGTGGTTTTGAAAGTTTCATTAAGACTGTTTTAGATATGTGTATGATGGTTTCACTTTGTCTTTATCAATTTTGATCTACTCTCTCTTTTCAAGAGTCACTGTGTCTTCCCCATCGGGGCATTAATCTGTTTGCGATCAGAAGTTTCATATGGGATCTCATACAAGAGGCTTAATCAGATTAAGCTTTCTTGAGGTACTTTGGATTTGCAAGGTTGATCGACCATGATACGTTGCGCATTTGGTGTAACATATGAATGGTCTGATTGACTGAATTGCGGTTTATAAAGAATTTCATTTAAAAACTTTATTTGTTTGTCCATTTCAATCATCGTGTCAATGTCTTTTCCTTCCTTAACCTTTAAATTCGAAATAACCTTACTTTTCTCTTTGAGTTGACCTTCAAATTGTGACCTATTTAACAAACTCTTTTTGACTAGCTCATCGTATTCTGATTGACAACTGAATTTCATAGGTTTTAGTTTTTAAAAACCTTTTGTATGTCAAATCTTTATAGCTTATTAGTCCTAGAGTGTCATTTTACTTTGTTTTAGTATTGTATATCACTCGTTAGGTCATTAAGGGCCGTTGTACTTCTCAAGCTCAGTCTCTGTTTGTATGATGTTGCATCTGTGAACTATACCCGACTGCTAGTAGCCTCCCCCAGTGCCCTACTAGACTCATCATGGGTAGTTTTGCACTCCTCAGTTATTGTGTCAATGATGCGTTCGCTTTCTTTAATGCTTTTTAAAACGTTTTGTTTTCCTCATTATCATGAGTTAAATTTGCAAATTAAATTAGCAGCGCATCACGCCTCATCAACTAAATTAGTCGCATTATTGATCAACCTGATTATCCATTGTACATATATTTGATGGATCAGGAAAGACAGTGCTATACATTCTCAAAATTAGGTGTCATTAATGGATTCAGGTTGCTCTGAATGTCGTCTCACGTTGACAAAACACTATCATTTCATCATGGTTTTGTAACCTGTTCAATGGCGTATCGTAGAACTTGATTCCGGCAGGTGAGACCATCTGATCTTTGCCATGTAAATGTAATGTGCCTTCCAATTCTTGTTCATCAATCCTCTTCATCCGTGTTCTAGCAATCAGCTTGCGCAGCTTGAAGTGGAAACAACCTTGTTAGTTGTTTGCACATACAATCATCTTCTCCTTGTGATACGCGTATCTTTAAACCGCTTTGGCTTCCTGCATTTCCCTGGCTTGTGTCCAATCCTTGACAGTTAAAGCACTGTATCCCAGTCTTTTTGCACTACGGACTGCTACTGTTTCCCTAGCCCAGCAACTGTGACTGTCTTTGTTTTTTTTTAATTGCCCAACTGCCTTGATGATTGTCATTGTTATAACTTGTGTTGGTATCTTCAGTCTTGTTGTGAGTTTGAAGATGTTCTAGGTTGTTGTGGTTAGGTTGTACATCTTCTTAAAATACTTAGAAAGGAGTGCCCAGTCTTTTTGCATATCCTTATCACTCCTGAGATTGTTCTGGGATCACTGTCTCCTCAGAACTGACTCAGATTGAGGAGTAAACTGGTTTGTATCTCTTTGCCTTTTTGTCGGGTTGTTGCGTTTGATCGTTGTGGAGAAGATTGATTGAATGATGGTGCATTCGATCATTTGAGGTATGGTGCCTGATAGTTGTTATCTGAATTTTGTTGTGCAGCGCAAGATGTGACTGATGGATTTGCAATTCTGGCTTATATCTCAGATCGGGATATCTTTAACTTCATTTTGAATCGGCTTCAGAACGTCAACAGCTTGTGATAGAGACGTGTCTATTTCTTTGACCTTGATTGACAACTGTCTCAAATAGTTGACCATTCGTGAAGTTGTTGATGAAATTGAATTAACTTTGCATTTGGTGAAATTGCCAAGTTGTTCCTTGTCAACTCATTCATCAGTTTATAAAATCGGGAGTAATAAGACTCTTGGCATTCTCCATCCTAGATGTAAATTTCCCAAATTCCCAAATAGATGGTATTCACATCTTGTACGTTCAACGATTCCCCATTGTTGTAGCCTTTCAATGGCTGTTCCACATCTCCTTAGCTGTGGTTACATGCAATCAACAGTTGAGTAAATTTTCATTCCCAATTAACAGTCAGAATCAGAAAAATTGCTTCTTTCAGCTTGAAAGTAAAAGTTGTGTTTATCTGCTGTCTTGTTGTGGATTGTCCCTATACTTCTTCATGTGCAGTACTGGTAGAAATGTTCTCTGCTGCTTTTTTTCTTGTTTTTTTTTTTTTAACTGCTGCAATGTGTACTGTTCGTAGGTAAATCATAGGACCGATAAAGGATGCACTTCCTCGATAGTCACATTCGATTTTGTGATCAAGGTATCGTAGAAACGCGATGCAACTGAGATTATATTCCTGGGGTCCACTAAGGGCATCGGTGGACGCTCTTTTGAACCAGCTGCCATTATATTGTTATGCATTTGGCTATCTGTGGAGGATGTGTTAATTGGTGTAGACATGATGAATGATTAATTATGAAGTGTGAAAGATTTTGTTGGATCTTAAGTGGATATTGTGATTGAGTTGTGGTTTTGTAAGCAATTCACGTTCACGGGATTTTACACGTCTATGATTAAAACCGATAAATGAATTAACGGGATTTTACAGAATCAATAGAAAACCGTGAATGATTTGATGCGGAATCAGCGGCGAAAAATTCCAAAAAAACTGAAAAGTGTCAATTTCTCATAGAAAACAAGCTTTTTGGGCCTCGAAAAATCCTTAACCTGCCTGACGGGCCTGAAACGGAGTTACGGATCAAAAGTTATGGCCGTTTTACTGAAACCCTTTTCGTCACACAAAATTTTAAAAAATTTCGTTCGGTCCAAAAATTCCGCTCGTTCGATCACGCTAGTTCGATCGCTCGTTCGATCACGCTAGTTCGATCGCTTGTTCGGTCGCTGAGGTTTTCCGCTCGTTCGATCGTCTAGTTCGAGTCCGCTTGTTCGATCGATGAGGTTTTCCGCTCGTTCGATCGCTTGTTCGAGTCCTCTCGTTCGATCGATTGTTCGAGTCCTCTCGTTCGATCGATGCGTTTTGTCACTCGTTCGATCCAAACTATTTTCCACTCGTTCGATCGATACGTTTTGAGTCCGCTCGTTCGATCGTTCTTCACGAAAATTTCCGCTCTTTTTTTTTCACTCGTTCGTTGCCAACGTTTTGCAACACCCAAAATGAGCCACGAAATATAAAAACTTGCTACGAGTGCACAAAATACCAATCGATTTGCCGAATCTGTATATGCTTATACACCAAAAAAAATACGAAATCCCACCCCGAGGCGATTGATACACAATGTAGGAAACCCGTTTTAATACTTCCACTTCATAACACCGAACACGAAAACAAGAAAGAGATTAGCGGAGAGGAGGCGAAATGTAGAGAGAGAGATGAGAGAGAGTGAGAGAGAGAAGAAAAAAATATATTTTTGTGAAATTATATCTAGATATTTTATATGAAAATATCTATATATATATTTAGATATTTTAGAAAATATCTAAATATATATATACCCCTACACATTTAATGTGACGCGCGGGATATATAACTAGGACCCGGGCTCGGGTTTTGCTTTGGGATTAAACCCAAAACATATACAATATTAGATTATCTATCGAGCCCGATTCCCGATATTATCCTGTTACAACATTAACTAATTAAAGACCGAAGCTCCATCGTAGAGTGACCGAGCTTCCTTGTTCGACTCAATAAATTGAGGCTAACAGAGATCGTTGCGAATGTAGGTCTTGTACCCTATAGACTTAGACTACCAGAGGAGTTGAATGGTGTTCATGACACGTTCCACGTGTCGAACTTTAAGAAGTGTTTGGCTGACCCAACACTGCAAGTGCCTTTGCATGAGATCCAAGTTGATGCTAAGTTGAATTTTGTGGAAGAACCTGTGGAAATCTTAGAGAGAGAATTCAAGAATTTCAAGCGGAGTATAATTGCCACCGTTAAGGTTCGGTGGAATTCGAAACGTGAACTTGAATTCACCTGGGAACGTGAAGACCAGATGCAACTTAAGTATCAACATCTATTTAGTTCGGTCAGTAGCTGAAATTCTTTTTAAGGGGGGGTATAATGTAACCCTTACCCTTTTTGTGAGTTTTGAATGTTCTAATTTTGTCCTTTGACTATTTGACTTTTGTCAATTTTGTTAGAACCTGTACCGTGTTGACGGTGGTGAATTTATGTGATTGAGGTGTTTTATGGTTATGGTGTGTATAATAATTCTTATTAGAAGGTATTATGGTGTTATTTATGTTCCGAGTGATTTGACTCGTGAATTGTAAGAAATGCCGAAAAAACGAGTCTCGACACGTCCGTTAATGTTCAAATGAGTTTTTGGGAAGTATAATGTGGAAATATATCGTGTAAATACTCTAAGTTATTGAAAAAGTATTTTTAAGGTAAATAAAAATGCTAAGTAACTTTGGGAAATAATTTATGATCGAGGTTTTTGAGTATTAAGTGAACCCGACACAAAAAAGGCAATCCCAAGCCCTTGGATCCCTTGTCGCGGGTTCTAACCCCATAGGAGACAAGAAGGCCTCATTTTAGGTGCTCTAGTCCTTCCTTGGTACAATTTAGCTTATATGGTCTAACTTAAGTGATGTTAAGAGTTAGAGCATCTACAACACTATGAACTTTTACACTATGTTCCAATTTGATGTTTATTGTTTCAGTTACATCTATGTCATTTTTAACCTTGGCTTGATTACTATTCTCATTCAGAAATCGACCAAGTTTCCCCGATTTTAACTATTGATTTTGAAATTTAAGTTCAAAAGCAATACAATGTGCTTCCATTTTTTAAATATCTTTTTAAAATTTAGCAATGGTCTTTTAAGACAAATATTTTCAGATTCGAGAGATTGGTTTTAAAGTTTAGTTGTCTTGTATTTAGTTAATAAAACAGTCAATCGACGTTTGTCATGACATTGTTTAACATCTTGGCCAACCCCTCCTTCATTATTGAATTCAGGTTGCTCAACATGTTGTTGTGCATTAGCAGATACATTGTGTTCAACAGTCGATTGTACCTCAACCATCGGCTCTTCGTCGTATGAGGGTCTGATATTTGCATCATCAACATCTGTATCATTCCCTGATCTGCTGCTTGTATCCTGCTTTCCTGATTCTGTCCCACTGCTTTCTGTGACAACTAAACTAGCATCCAATGCTTTACCCATATCAACCTTTCCCTCGTGCGTCTGCATTTGTCTTTCATTCACCCTGCTGTCATACTCTCTTTTATGTAGTGCTCTTTTAGCAATGGACTTCTTAACAGAACTCATTTGTTGGATCAGTGTATCTTGGAAATGTTGAACCTCGATTCGAGTGTATTCTAGAAATTACTTGCTTGTCATTTGACCGTCATAATTCGAAGAAAACCGCAAATCGATGAACTGCTAAAACTATGTCTTGAGCACTCTAAAAGTAGCCATAGATACATTCTTTTGAAATTCTTCTTTGTCAAGTTGCTTTTCTAGTTCATCCACCTTAAGGAACATTGTACTTGTGAAGATCTCAACATCTTGTCCGAAGAGTGATGTAAATGCTCGTTTGAATCCATCCCTGGTTTGAGTTCCTTTTAAGTCTTTGTTTGAGAGAACCTTAAGGTGTGAATGAAGTAATCTAAAATATACCATGCATTTCTCTTTCGCTTTTGACTTCTTTTCTTTTATAGCATGTATATCTTTTGTTGGCATTGTAACGGTTGAAGTGATATGTGAAAAAGATAATGGATCTTAAGTAGATAAAGTGATGTGTTGTGGTTTTGTCGTTGTTGTGATTTGAGTGCTTGTTAACCTTTTTTTGATTGCTTGCTAACGAAGGACTAACGGTGAAAGTATGTTGTCGTGAAAGGGTATATGATGTTACGTTAACTGCCGTTGAGGTTCTTTGTTAACAAGGACTAACGATGAAAATTGATTTGTCGTTAAGGTAAAAGTTGTAAAGTTAACGGCAATTTGAGTTATGGATAACGAAGGACTAACGGTGTGAGATAGTTTGCAGTTAAGGGTTGTAAGATGTTAAAAAATATATCTTTAACAAGAATTGAACTCGGGTTGTATATGTGAGAGGGCCAAGCTTTAACCAACTGTGCGAAGCACACTATTGATACATTTCTTATATGAGATTATTTTTAAGCTTATTTCGACTGAGTAAATTTGTTTGAACTATACCCGCACGATTTATTTCGCATGTTTTAATTCACATATGTAACTCGCGTGAACTTTCAAAGACATAACTCGCATGTTTTTGTCAAGACGAAACTTGCATATAATCTCAAATGTAAACTCGCATGTATTTCTCAAAACATAAGTCACATGTTTTTTTTAAATCCTTAACTCGCATACTTTGCAAATATAAACTCGCAAGAATATGTTTCTAAGAAATAAGCTAACATGGTTTAGACCTTTAGTCCTTTAAAGCTAACTCGCATACCTTATTAGAAACAAAAACTTAAGTACAACAATTTTTAATATCGAATATCAGAACTTTTTGTTACTTAATGAATCTAAACTCGTTTTAATAACTAAAAACATAAACTTTAAGTCATTTTGTTGTGAAAACACCAAGTTTAAGCCTTTAAGATTGTCGTTATGAGTAAGACGTGAGATTTAGACCAAAATAAGCAAAAATAAGCCACGAAATAAGCCACAATACACCCTCTTTCCACCTCAGGCGATTGATACCACTTGTTATCCCTATTCTATATCATCTTTCACAATCACTTACACACTAATATAGAAGAAAACCAGAGAGAAGTTAGAGAGAGAAAATAAAGAGAGAATGGAATGGTGGATTTAATGTGTAAACTAAATGAACCAACACCCTCCCTAACATGCTAGGGATGGGTATTTAAACTAATCCTATGCCCTCTAGGTGTCTAGGGTTTGTAAAGTAGGCCGAGCTCGGCTTTGGTTGGGCTTAAAGCCCGTAACACGTATAATATTATCTTAGCTAACGAGCCCGCGTTCATTTCTAGTCTATTACAAACATTACAAAATTTCTTTAACGTAATGACCCGACTGAATCTATAATGACCGCTACTTTCATTGTTTGACTTAATATTTTAAGGCTAACATATAATAGTAAAAACTATGTAGTGTGTACACATGCATTAACAATAGTAATGCTTAAAAATACATTAATGACATCTTATTTTTTTAAGGAAAGAGTGTGCTAAATGATTTATATGTAGTATAAATATAGATTAAGCTTTCATTTATATTAAATTGATAACGTATAAGATGTTTAGCTCAACTAACTAAAGCTCATAAATTCGTAATAGGCTCAAGGCATGCCCACCAAGGCTAAAGACTCGTAATATCCCACCTTGGAAGCAACTTCCCAGGCATCATCACGGACAAGCCTAGCGAACGCGTCCAAACAACCTCCAAAATGGGTATCTATCCCAGAGGGCATAACGACAAACAACATGTGTCACTACCTTATTCGACTATGAGGTAGTCTCATGAACAACGCGCCGAGCACATGCAGACGTTCATGGACCAGCCCATGAACATAACAAAACCAAGTATGGCATGCCACGTGTCATCCTTGTCCCCTTCATTGGATGTTCACCACGTGGAACATCCTCAATCCACGAATCGCATTCATGCATTCATGGGTTGTACATAACCCTAAATGCATCCCTATAAATACAATGCCATTTCCTAAAAATGGTTTCAGGCTAGTCATAACTACATACTCTGTATTCTCCCTTAGAACACATAGCACACTCTAGTCGTCATCGTGAGTGTTACCCCAACTCGTAACTCTGATTATACTTTGAGGTCTTTAATGAACGTGTGAAATTAAATCGACTACTCCCAACCCCTCAATACGTACCATATGTAAGCATGGCACCATCGTGCTACATGACACAAAATAGCCACTATTTTCGCCATTTTCCGTTCACTAGGAAAAAATTATTCTCACTAGAAAACCAAAAGCTCTAACTATTTTTATTTTTCTCGCATCAAAAAACTTACTTTTCAGATATCCCATCACCGGAAAATCATTTTTCACCAAAAAAAACTTTGATATTTTTTCACGAAAATACAAAAAAAAAAGTTTTACCGTGAAATTCTCATTTTTAGGCGACAATACGAAACCATTTTTTTCGTTATAGAACACGAAAACCTTACATGACCTCCACAAAACTTGGTTTTGTTTTTACAAAGATTTTGTTTTACAATCATGGTGTATCAACAAAACAACCCAAGTCTCAAAGACAACAAAAAATACTCAACGACCGCTACACGTACACATGATCCAAACATGGATCCCAAACAATAAGCGAAACATAGAAGTACTTGAAAATTGGACTTCGCCAACCAAGGATGAATTTCCTTGGGAAGGTTTCATCCCTTACAGGGACCCACTAGTTATCACGACAGTAGTTGCTTCGCATAGAATCAGTCGAATCTACATGGATGAGGGCAAAATAATTAACATCACGTATGGCCACTGCTTCCGGCAACTACAAGATAACATGAGGAAACTAATACAACCAACGACTAGTCCACTCATCGAATTTCTCGTCTAAGAGGTACATACATGAGGGAATAATATACCTGGAAAAAAGGAATATAGTAGAGATTGGGTAATTTTATAAATAACATTAATTTTAGAAAGAACATTAATTTTTATGTGGAAAATTAAATTAAAGATTGAAATTGAAGGTTTAAAGTGGTATTTTAGGGATTAAACATTACTTTTTTTAATGTTTCATTCGTACATCTATACTACTTTATAAAGCATTTAGCCAATTTCTAAAATTAGAAGTACTTAAAATTTTAAGTAAAAAAGATTACTATAAAAAGAAGTCTTAAGTAGTGCAAATCCTTATGCTCGTTGTACAATCTTTTTATGCAACCAATAAAATTCTGCCAAACAATTTAACACCCTCTTTAAAAGCCATTAAAAGGCTGTTACATTCCAAGTTACAAAACATAATGTATAATCTTTTTATGCAAGCAATAAAATTCTGCCAAACAATATAACACCCTCTTTAAAAACCATTAAAAATGTTGTTACATTTTATCACTATAAATATAACTACAATCCATTTCACACACCACACAAACAAAGACACAACAAAAAAATACCCACTATTCTCTCATCTCATAAAAACTATCATCCACCACCCCCACCTCATCACGCCGGCCCTACCACCGGACGTCACTACCACGCCGGACGTCACCACCACGCCGGACGCCACCAGCCGTTGTTTGCCGCCGTCTCCAATATTGCTATAATCATGCCTTAATAATGCAAAATCTTACCATATCCTTAACAAAATGCCACTATAAAAACATGTCACGTGTAATAGGTACAATCTATAATACTTTTTAAAGCATTTATCCCATCTATTTTTAGAAGTCTTAAAAAATTAAGTACAAAAGATTACTTTATTAGGAAAAATATAAAACCATTAGAAAATGTACATCATACACAATTAAAAGCCTTTAAAATTCTTTAATAGCCAAAACTTGTAACACCCAAAAACATGTAACAACCAATTAAATGGTAAAACTGTAACGACCCATATACGTTTTTTAATATAGTCAACTTGTAACTGCTAACATTGATATTGTCATCAATTCAGTCAAATTGTAACTACTGCATTCATGTGGTTCATTTGTAACGGTCAGTTAAACATCATTTAAGTGTAAACCACAAACTCAAATACGAGTATAAAAACCTAACACACTAACAAAATTCATTACACCATTTTCATCTCTCTATTTTATCTCTCTTAAAAACACAAACACCTTTCTCTTTCTTTCTTCAAACCACCAAATTCCGCCGTCTCACATATCAGATTTTGCCGCCACCTTTGCCAACATCATGTGCTGTCAGCCGCTACCGCTGCCATTGTCTCTGCCGTCTGCCAAGCTAATGATCATGGCTTTAGAGGAATATGGGTATCAAAGCTGAAGAGGAATACGGGTACCAAAGAAATAGAGGTCTACTTATTTCGGTGATGTCATTTTTTTAAAAAAAGGCGATGAAGGTTTTGGAGATGAATGAAGAGGGTTTAAGATGTTTGATTTGAATGATTTTGTTAAAATGTTTGATGACATCATGATTAATTGTTGCAAGGATGATTTCAAGAAATGTTAAGGGATTACATCGTTGATGTCAAATGCTAAGGTTTGATGGATTTGGTTTTTTTAGGGATATAGTCTTATGAATTAATGATTGATCTGCAAAGCATCTGTGATCCTGAATCTATTAACTTTTGATGAAGTGGCTGGGATTTTTAGTTAGTTTTTTTTCATCATGTTATGTTAGTGATTTGGTGATTGTAGTTTTAAATTGATGATCGATGATGATGATGATAACCTGTTTGGGGTTTTATTTTGTCGAATTGTTAGAATTTTAATATTTGATTTATGATTATTGGGGTGTTTGGAATTGTTCAATTTACTTAACTACTACTTACGTTCTATAGTAATTTTCTTTTTATTATGTAGTGATTGTTCACTGTTAAAAATAATTATTGAATTTGTCCAAGTTTATCATTTTCAAATCTTAAAAAAAGAATAAGCAATATCATTAAAAACGTGTAACCGCTTAAACCATCATTGTAACGGCCTCCAATAATTATTAAAAACGTGTAACCGCTTAAAATCATTACTATCAATAATGATTATTAAAAATGTGTAACCGCATCCATAATATAAATCCACACAAACCATTTCATATCTCCCACACACAAATGTTTTTTGTTACAGCAAAAATAGTTTCTCAATATACCATCGCTTTCACTCCTCAACTCTTACTGGTACTTACTGCAGAGATTCTTTATTTTTTCGTTAAAAAAACGCTTAGCCGGATAACATTTGCTCGCCGCAAAATATAGTCACAGGGTACCCGCCGCCGCATTGCGCGGGTACCCGGCTAGTTATATCTATATATATTACATATAAGGCTAAGTTTATCAGTCACACGTGAGAGTGATTTTGGGCCCCACTCACACACGACACCCACTGTGGGTAACCCACCTCACACGTGAGTGACAAGAAAAAAGGGTCACAATGGTGACTTGGTTGCCACTTGGTATTCGTGCAAAAGTTATATGTTTATTTATTAAATATTTGTTTGTAAGTGTGTGTGGGGTATATTTGTATAAAGTGGATATTTAATTAACCGGTGAGGGTGACGTGATTGATAAGAGTGAATTGTGAGAGAGAATGAGGCGAGGAAAATGGTGAGGTGTTGTTGAGATGGAAGGTGAGTGAGAATGTTTTTGGCATGGCTGATAAGAGTAGCCTAAAGAGAAAACGCATTTGTCTAAAACTTAAAAAATGAGTAATGTTTATAAACTAAAACACATTGGCTCAGTTGGTACCATTCCCCCATCGCAAATTCTCAGTTGACCGGTCAAAGGAGGACTATTTGGATATTGGCCTGAGTTCAATCCCAACTCCTGACTAATTAGGCCAACTGGGACAGGTGTTGATTGCATGGGGCCGGATCATCTGGGAAAGGTCTGGTTGACATCAAAAGATGCATCGAATCAAGGTGTTCCCACCGTTGTACACCTTTTGGATTTACATATAAAAGTTTATGCAATTTATTAAATATTTAAATTACAAATTTTTTTTTTTGAACAGCGGATTTTATTAAGAAACTAGCAAGAAGCTAGAATTACAGAGAAATCAAAGAA